>JBBBDQ010000200.1:817500-855000 GCA_037127315.1 Ascarosepion bandense | reverse complement strand
AAAAATTCATCGATTTTAAAAATATTTCAAAAGATTTCTGACACTTTATTTTAGTAAAATTAGAAAATTAAAAGTTAAATTAAGCTGATCTTAAAGAAATATTACTTACTTAAAGCATAAAAAAGTAATATACAACCAATTATTAACGATTAGTTGTGTTCATCTAATCTAATGTTTGACGGATTGTTGAATGACGATGCCATGGCAGCTTTCTACGCATGAACATAAAAGCAAATTTCATAAATCTAAGGGAAGGGACAAAACTCTCAAATTACGTAACCTTCTCTTAATAATAATAATAATAATAATAATAATAATAATATATATATATATATATATATATATATATATATATATATATATATATAAAGAAAAAACTCAACACGTCATTTAAATTGGTTATCAATTATAATTCATTTCAATGAGCTAATTAGCTCATTTCATCAGACCACACAATATTCCTTCCATTTGGTACAAAAAATTTTACCGGAATAAGCATTTTCTTTAACTGAAGAAAAAGATAAAAAATAAAAAAATAAGAAGAAAGAAAAGAGAGAAAAAGGAAAAGAAAGTCAGGACATAGGCATTGACGTCAGATCAGCTGGAGGTATTCAGACCAGTCGTGAAGATGTTAACCGCTAAGCAATTAACCGTTTATTTCTAATTCTATAGATACGTGTGTATGTGTAACCCCATAAATTAACTCACCCATGTACACTAACTTATATCCATATACACATATGCACACATCCCCACATGTACCTACAAATGTGACTTTGTTTATGCTTATACATACTTACCGACCTACACTTTTTCATGTCTACATACGGATCTTGCGATCGTATACTCACATATACACCTTTCATAAAGACGGGATTCCCGCGCGTATAAATAGTGCTATATATATATATTGCTCTAAAAAGAAAGGGCGTCATACTTATCCCAAAACCCGAGGAACCTTTCTGCCAACACTTTTTCAAGGGCTTCGTTGGCAATAACTATGAAGAGGGCTACACGAAGATAATACCACGCATACATTACGTGTTGAGTTTACCTTTATAAATATTATATTGCTCTTGATAACATCCATTGAGCTCTCTATATAGATATAACACTTAATATTTTATATTAAGTTGATCTAGTTGGATTATCCTCGCCATTTACGGACTGGACATCTATACATATATATATATATATATATATATATATATATAATAATAATAATAATAATAATAATAAAACCGACTCTGTACGTATTCTAATCTTAAAATGTTACACAAGAAACTTTTAAAGACTATGAATAACCAGCAGAATCTAACTCCGTTAAAGAGGGGAAAAAAAAAGAAAACTGCGTAGGACCGACAATGCATACGGTTCTTCACAGTAAAGAAAAAAACCCTCGAACGGAACGAACCACCAGGAAAGAAAAGTGCTCGATACAAACTAACCAAAAAGTGTTAACAAAAAGGCAGTTACGCAGAGCAAAAACACACGAAAAAAATCGCAACGGCTCGTCAGGGCAAAGGCAGACCATTGGTCTTGTGCGAAACCGCGGTAGGTCTTGGCGATCTTGCGATTTTTTTCGTGTATATATATATATATATATATATATGTGTGTGTGTGTGTGTGTGTGTGTGTGTGTGTGTGTGTGTTTCGGTGCTTGCTTATTAGCACCTCATCGACTGCTTGACGAGGTGCTAATAAGCTAAGCCCGAAACACAACGGCTCTTGGGTTGCAGTAATAATTATATACAATGTAAGCACACGTCATAAAAACAAGAGGAAACACTATTCTAAGCTGACACGTTTCGTTTTTAGTGGGGATATTTTAAATTCATTTATACACTCTATCTGAAAATAGAAGACTTGGTAGAATAATGGAGAGTGACTCGAATTAAGGAAGTCGAGTTCGAATTCCAGTCGAGCTCATTACATTCACTTACATATCCATGGGTAATGTGTGAATCCATATTTTCTCCCCCACCCCAAGCTATGGGTAAATAACAGGACAGACGGACTTCTATAGTCTTGCGTGGTAACCCGTCAAGGAGAAGGAAAAACTATGAATTCAAAACCAGCCTGGACTGCCCCTACCTGTAAAAAGACAAGTTACGCAAGTACCGACGACAATGAACCAGACCAGAATTCGAAAATCTATGCTTCACTGGGAGAGATTGGCTTTTAATGTAGTTGTTGTTATCTGAAAATTATTTAGTTATATTTATATGTATAACTTTACACACATATTTATTTATACACTAACATATATATACCTGTACACACGTATATTTGTATACTAGCAGTATAGCCCGGCGTTGCTCGGGTGTAATGAAAGCTTTAAAACTAATCCATGGTCCTGCAGCTCAGTCATTTTGGAAGTTGGCACGAAAGACTAAAAAGCAATAGTTGTTTTCAGTTAAAGCGAAACCGTAGACTGAAAGAAAAATAAATGGATGTAAGTCAAATTTTCATTTCCAGTATCGATATCAAATAAGTTTTTTTCGTCGTAAACTGAATTTTGAAGGCTAAATAAGTCCTCTGAGTAAATGATATCATGGCTGAGACTAAGAACTACAATTATACATACTTAGAGCCAAACCCGAAGCAAAAACTAAAATAAAAGGGCTGAAAAAATACAGACATACAGGCAGATAAATAGACACACGCACAAACATCTTGCCATTTATATATATATTATCGATTTTCTGCACTATTGTAAGAACTGCAACCTTGAAACTTCTGAATATCGTTTCTCATGTCTTTGTCTATGAGTGTATCAAATTTGATTAAAATCGGACTAGTCCTTCTATAACCTTCTATATTTATCGGGGGTACCTCGACACAAAACCTAGCTAAGAACACTCGCAGATGCTTATAGTACAACTGTGTACATTTTCAAGAAAATCGGTTCAGCCGTTTCGGAGTCTATAGGTAACGGACGCACACACACACACAGACAAAGCTCCATTTATAAATAAGTTTAGATTAGATTAGACGTGTTCATAGCAGCAAAAAACAAACAAACAAACAAACAAACAAACAAACACAAAATCCCATCCAGGAAGTAGTGATGGAAAACAAGACGAAAGGAGAAAATATAAACTACAAAAAGACAAAATGCATGGTTGTTAGCAAAAGGTATGAACCCGAAATACAAATACAAGTCAAACATGCAGAAAAAATAAAATAAAAGAGAAGTGTTCTAACAGAGGATAAAAAGCGTAACCCTGCCGATGCGACGGTACATTGCGATGGCCAAATATGCATTACAAAACCTAAGGAAAGTTTTAAGAGATAGAAAATTTTCGTTACAAACAAAGAAAAGCGTACTGAACTGTTACGTGATATCTGTCCTCCTATATGGCAGCGAAAGCTTGACAATTTCCTAAGAAATGAAGATGAGTATTGAAATGTGTTTCCACAGAAAGATGCTGAGGATACCATGAAGCAGATATGTGAGATTTTGGAGAGAATGGAAACAAAAAGGAAACTTAACATTAGGCAGTTGAACTTTTGGAGGCAAGTAATGAGAATGGAGGGCTAAGAAAACCTGATACTCACAAGACAAATGGACAGAGAATAACAGCGTGCAATATACTTGATGAGCTCGTGTTAATGGATGGTAGAAGAGGGTTTTAGGTGAAATAGCAAAAAGACAAAATTTATTAAGACTGCAAGAGACAAGAAAATGAAGAGAACCATGTTCGCTTAGGTCTTGCACAAGAAGAAGAAAAGGAAGTCTGTACTCGTAGTGTCATTGTTGTTCATTATAAAGTTGTATGCCTACTAGTAACGGTATAAGTACACAAACCCCCATCCTGCGCAAAATATGCAACAATTCCCAACATGAAGCCGGCCACAGATACAGTATTTTCTTTATATCGCCAGTTCTTTCCTCCTCTTTTTTTTACCTTTATTACTACCCTTCTATTCCTCTCTCACTTACACACATATCTGGGAATGTTTGCAAGCATGCGCAAAAGTTTTTTTTTTAGAAGAAATGATAAACAACGTGACAGAGTGCAAGAGGGATAAAAAAAAATGATAGCAACCGACACTGTCGCCGCCATATTGCTAGAAAACTGTCGTGACTGCGTCCTTTGCCGGTCTTATGATCATACAGATTTATTATCTGTGAACATCACAAAAGAAGTGATTGGCCAATGTTTTGGAATAAAAACAACCTGTTTGCCATCAATCAGTACGTCAAATTCCAAGAGATTATTTTCTTCATTGGTTGCCTTAGTTTTTTTTTTGTTTTTGTTTTCGTTTTTTTATTCTTTATTTTTACAAAGACAGACGCTGTACTTTGAGTATCGTCTGTTTTCATTCATTCATTTATTTATTAGCGGGAAGGGGTTGAAACGGAAGGGTATAGGATTTAAAATGGAATTTTCTCACTGCAGTTATGACGAGCATCAAGCAATGATCAAACATTAAAGAATTGGCGAACCCGCACCAAGTTAATGGGATTTCTATTTGCTCGCTTCGGATTTGAGCTCCGCAGAACCCAAAGCGGTGACAGAGACGAATAAGAAATTAGAGTCAAAACTAAAACTGAAAATAACGCAAAAACAGTTAAAAACAGTTAAAAAACAGTTAAAAAGACTTTTTAACTGTTTCTGCGGTAACAAGATTTAAAAAGTCAAAGAATCAGGAGAAGGCATGCTCAGAGCCACCAGGTATAGGGAGACGTGGAAAGCCATGGTCGCCTACGTCCTGAAGGGACAGGGCACATAGAAGAAGAAGAAGAAGAAGAAGAAGAAGAAGAAGAAGGAGGAGGAGGAGGAGGAGGAGGAGGAGAAGAAGAAGAAGAAGAAGAAGAAGAAGAAGACGAAGAAGAAGAAGAAGAAGAAGAAGAACTTTCAATCGATAAAAATGAACAAATTTTCTTTCAGTGCACTGTGTCACTTCAGGATGTGGGAGTTCATAGCGCTTCGCGACATCTTATCCTATGCATCTCTTAACAATGTTTGTCTTTTTCACTTTGTCTTTTCCTTTCTCTGTTCTGGAATTTGGTAGGTTATGCTTTACAGACTACGCAAAGACATTTTTTTATCATATCACCCCGAGCAAAGCGGTAACGCCACTGATGTGCAGGGGGCTACGTAAGAGTAAGATTGGAAAAGAGAAAACCGGAAACCACATCCTAAACAGGGAACAAGAGATTAGCCTCTATACCTGTTCAATAGACGTGGGTGGAGTGTGAACCGGGCGATATTTTAGTCTATCTACTTCAATTGAGAAAAAAAATGTAAAAGAATGAAAAAGAGTAAAAGATTGGAAAGAGAAAACCGGAAACCACATAAAGACTTGTGCGATATGCTCGGCAACCTACACAATTTCGGGGAAAAACATTAGGATAGTCAAGAACCTACACTGACCGAAGACTGTCTGCTTACGAACAGGAAATGAATTCAGCAGGTATACAAAAATAGAAAGGGTCGTAAAAAATAGGATGTGTTTTCTCACCAGATCTATTCTATTCAGTCTGTACAGCGAAACAATTCTGACAGAAAAGTCCTTGCCA
The DNA here is from genome assembly GCA_037127315.1 of Ascarosepion bandense. Lineage (NCBI taxonomy): Eukaryota > Metazoa > Mollusca > Cephalopoda > Sepiida > Sepiidae > Ascarosepion > Ascarosepion bandense. The sequence goes on along the minus strand of JBBBDQ010000200.1, from coordinate 849,470 downwards.
GGATTTGTCATTGGTATCCACAACCTCAACAATATAAGATACGCAGATGACAAAGTGCTGATAGCAGACACGGAAAGGAAAATGCAGGACCTCCGACAGAATGTAGTAAGAGAAAGCGAGAAGAAAGGACTGAGCATAGACTTCAAGAAAACTAAATGTTTGCTCAGTAGGAAAAAAGACCACAAAATGCCATCTACAGGTGGGAGAAACTAAATTAAAACAAGTAAAGAAATTTAAATACCTGGGAAGCGTTATCATAGAGGAAGGAAAGTGCGACATTGAAATCTGAAGACGTATTGGCACATTTCAAAAGTTAACCAGAGTACTGAAGGGGCAAGAAAATTTTCTTGGAAGCAAAGAAAAGAGTGCTGGACTGCTACGTGATATCTGTACTTCTGTATGGCAGCGAATATTGGACGATCTCTTCAAGGATAAAGAAGAGGCTCAAGGCAGCAGAAATGTGGTTCTGCAGAAGGATGCTGAGAATACCATGGACCGAACACATGAGCAAAGACGAAGTGTTGGAGAAGATGCAAACGAGAAGAAAACTCATACTTAGCATCAGAAAAGGACAGCTGAGATTCATGGGACACGTAATGAGGAAAGAGGGTCTGGAGAATCTTATACTCACAGGACGGATAGAGGAAAAGCAGCATGAGACATATTTCATATGTTTGAGCAAATGGATGGTGGAGTGGGGCTTGGGAGAGATACCAAGAGGAAAAATATTGAGCGACAAGAGACAGGAGCAAGTGGAAGTCTATGATGACCTACGTTCTGAAGGGACACGGCACATGAAGAACAAGAATCGTTACTCCCCACCCTTGACTTCAATACGAGATCTGATTAAAAAGTATCGGGACTGGTGCTATAACAAAAACTGCCTCTTCTTGGCAAACTACTAGAGACCCTGATCAAATCTGGATTGATTTAGCATCTCACATCTCAGGGCATTCATTCAGACAAGTAATATGCCTTTCACTTGTCTAGGTCAACTGCTGATGTATTAAAGATTATTGCTTAAATAGCCAATCAAACTTTAGATAAGAATGGAGAATCTCGGCCTGTTGCATTAGATATCTCGAAAGCGTTCGACAAGGTTTAGTATACTCGTCTTCTTCACAAGTTGAAAAGTTAAATTAGGTCGTCACACATGAAATGAAGCCTTTTATAGGAAATGAAAGGTTAAATAACTAATTTATTTAGTTTAAATAGGCACCATGTTGGTGAATGACAGTTCTTCATCGTACCCACTAAATTCTTGATTCCATCTTGATTGCATTATTGAATTTTTTTTTGCGCGCGCGCGTATGAAAAGCTCAAAATGCTTAAATAAGTGATAATCAGTAGGAGAGATGCCTACGGCTATATCGTGTTGAATACACCGGTTCTCGGTCGATCACTGAAGTTAAGCAACATCGAGCCTGGTCAGTACTTAGATGGGTGACCGTTTGGGAATACTAGGTGCTGTAAACGTAAGGAGTAAGAATGGTTCACCAGGTCCTCCCGTATGGGTTGGGGGTAGAGCTAACGACCCTGCCCAATAAAAACATTTTGTTACGGAAGCAGTAACAAAAAGTTACTGCCCTACACACCATTGGATGTAAAAGGGGTGAGATGATGATGATGATGATAAGTAGGAAATATATCTGATAAGTATGGAAGATGCTATAGTGCCTTTCTACGAGGAATAGACTCTTCCTCTTACTATATATAATTACCTGCGTGACTTCCGGATAGTAGTTAAGAACGGCAGCTACTAGTCAAGCAATAAACATGGTGACTGTGCCGTTCGGACTTATTCATTTCTAAGTACTTTCTTACCAAAATTACCTTGTATATATGTTTTTTTTTATACTAATACACTGTTTTGAACCTATCTTCTGTGTTCCGAGTCTTACTTCCGACCAAGCCGGTCACTACAACTTTTGCGGCGAAATTTCGCCACAACAAATAGGCGTTGAAGATCCACCACAGAAGATGAGATAAACATTTCATAATTCAGGCTATGCAGCTTTTGGACACTTGATTGAGAAGCGTTCGCCCGTGCGTTGTCGTGCAGCAAAATTGACGGTCATCCCTATTTACAAGTCTAGGAGTTTTTTTCATCAATTTTTCTTGCATAAATTCAATTTTTCGACAGTACGAGTTTGCTGATAACGTTTTCCCATGAGGCAAGAATGAATAATAAATAACCCCTTTGAAAGACCACCATAGAGAAGCCAATAACTTTTTAGGGTATAAGGGATGTTTAGGTAATGTTTTGGTCATTCGCTTACATCTAACCACTGGACTACTCTCTTACAGTTGTCATAGAATTTTTATTACGTATGAAAATCTAAAAAGGTCTAAATAAGCGATAAACAGTAAGAAAGATATCTAGCGAATATAGAGGATGAGATAAACATTTCATAATTCAGGCTATGCAGCTTTTGGACACTTGATTGAGAAGCGTTCGCCCGTGCGTTGTCGTGCAGCAAAATTGACGGTCATCCCTATTTACAAGTCTAGGATAATTCTTTTTCAATTTTTCGTACATATACTAAAATTCTCCGAAAGATGATGTCATATTGTTTTTTTTGTTTGTTTGTTTGTTTTTTTTTTTAGGCATGAATGAATAACAAATAACCCCTTTGAAAGACCACCATACAATAATCATTAACCTTTTAGGGTGCAGTGTCGGTTTTGGGTATGGATTTGGTGATCCACTTGCATCTAACCACTGGCGTACTGTTGTCAAAGAGTATTCCTTTCTCATCGCATGTAATGATTCAATGCAAAAATTGTTGTTCCCCAGTTTGTACTTACTGTAGTAAGATTACTCGACATATTTTTTTTTTTATTGTTATCATTTTCATTGAACTTATGAGTAACAATATATTGAAAGAAAAATTATTTGGAAAGAAATATTCAGGAACAAGTTAATATTTTTTTTATATACTAAGGAGGTTACTTCGTTAAACGATCGGATCAACAACCAACCAAAAATCGCGTCATGACAACCTAATAGAAACAAAAAAGTAATTCAAGTAGCTAAAAGTCAAGTGAATGTAAACATTAAATCTGAAATGCACGAGAAAAACATAATTCTTAAAAGATATATTTTCTACATGGGAACGCGTCGATGATGACCTAAACATACTGGATGTCGAAGGCCTTCATAAGAAATGACAGACTTAGAAACCAGATTAAATGTCTGTAAAATGTGTTATTGGTATATTAGTCATTTCATGTCTGATAACCAAATAGTATTTCTGGGCGAATTCTTTTAACTGGCTTAGTCTTTCTTATCAAAACGCGAAATGAAAGTTGTCCTGAACGGCCACTTTTATAAATATTTTTGCACTAATGCAGATGTACGCCTGGTCTCTATCCTTGGGCCTACTTTGTTCCTCATCAATGACATTTTTCATGGCCTCAATTCTCAACTCAGTATCGAGATCTTGGTCGCCATTTTGTTGTAGAGTTGTGGTGAAACTTCGCCGCAAAATTGTAGTGACCAGTTTGTGTAGGAAGTAAAACATGGAACGCACGATGTCGGTTCAAAAGAGTATATTAGTATAACAAGATATTCAAAAGAAGTGTTAATAATAAGTAATATAGAAATAAGTATGTCCAAAGGTATTATTACTCTGCTTGACTCGTAGCTGTTGTCAGCTGCTGTTAACTGCTTTTGTTAACTACCTTTGTCACGCAGGTAATTACATATAACAAGAGGAAGAGTCCATTCCTCGTAGGAGGGTACCATAACAGTATCTGTGCTGATGTAACACTTATTTACTCCTGTCTCAATAGTAAATCTGATCGGTTGGTCAAAGTTAAATTGGCAACTGATCTAAAAAATTACCTACAATCTGCTGTTAACTGGAATGGCTTGCTAATTTTTACGCATCCAAAATTAAACATTTCTATATTAATCAAAGAGCCCACTTTCCGCCTTCCATCTGCATGGCTGATGCTAACTTCCAAGAGAATAACTCGTTAGACCTTCTTGGGCTAACGTTTTCTGTTGACATGAAGTGGAAAGCTGATATTGAATCAGTTTCTAGGTCTGTTCTTAAGAAAGTTGGTTCACTCTATCGTGCTAGACATTTTTTCGCTGCAGAATTTAGCTTACATATTGTTTTATAAGTCTACCATACGACCATGCTTTGAATATTGCTGCTACAAAATATCCGGTGAACATGCTATATCTATATATATAAAAGGCAATCTGTGAGTCTGTGTGTGACTGTTCCCTATGCACGCCTACATTTTTTAAGCTACGCCATTCAAACTTTCTAGGGACACATATCTACAGGGAAGCCAGGTCGACACATACTTTTTGAGTTTAAATTCAGCAAGTTTCCCTTTCGCACTTTTTGGCCAGTGGAGCCGATTGTTTACATTTGCTCCGTAAAACATCTAAGATCTAAGATGCTAGCTAAATTACGTCACTGAAATCAAATCATACGTGTCAAACGTGACTAAAATATTTTTTATTAAAAAAAATGAGCCTTTATATTTTTTTTTAGATTTAATATTTCATACTTCAGAAAATGAAATTAAAAAAAATAAAACTTTTTTTTTCGCTAAATATTCTATGCAGGAAGTCTGTAATAACTTTTTCCTCTAAAATTAAATTTCTGAACTGAGAACGTGATAGATTTTATATTTCTAATTTTAGTAAAACAGAATAAATAATTTTTATTTTTATGTTAAATTCATTTAGTCAACAAAAAATGTAAATATTTCCCCTCGTAATTTCGAAAAAAAAACAAACGCAATGTTGTATACAATGTCACACAAAACATCAAATCACGTTTGCGCAAAACAAAAATAGATTTTTTTAATGGAATTTTTGAACAATTTTTTATATAATTATTTTTTTTATATAACCAAATTACTACTATAATTTTCTGAATTGCACGGGCAACGCCGGGCTATGATGCTAGTATTTAGATATTCTTAATAAAATACAAAGAAGAATTTGCAATATTATTGGGTCTGATTTTGCATATCGTCTTCAGTCACTTTCCTTTCACCGTAATCTAGATTCCTTGTGACTTTTCTGTAAATGGTAGTTGTTCAAATGAGCTTTCCGCTATATTACATGGACTTTATTAATTAAAATCCAGTCATTGGCGAACACAACTTCAACAAAATAAAATATGTAGATGACACAGTGCTGATAGCAGACACGGAAAGGAAAATACAAAACCTACTATAAAAGGTAGTAAGGGAAAGCAAGAATAAAGGACTAATCATAAGTTTAAAAGAAGACAGAATGTACGTTCATCAGCAAAAAGAGAAGCTCAAAATGCCAACTATATGTTGGAGGGACTAAAATCAAGCAGGTACAAACATTTAAATACCTGAGAAGGTTTTTAACAAATAATAAGTGTGACACTGAGATCCGAAGGCGTATTGACATGGACAAGGACGCATTCCAAACATTGAGTAGGAGTATTGAGAGACAGGAAAATTTGGTTAGAAATTGTTACGTGATATCTGTACTTCTACATGGCAGCGAATGCTGAAAAATCTCATGAAAGATTTTTTTTTATCATTTCATCCCAAGCAAGGCAGTAACGCCACTGATGCGCAGGGGTGGATACATCAGAGAAAAAGATTAGATAGGATGAGAGTAAAGAGAAAGACAAACCATTTACAGGAGGTGTCAGAGAAAGGAGCAAGAGAAGGATGAGAATACAGGTGTGATGACACTTGCAAGGGCAGAGAAAAAGGAAAATATATATAGGATGATGTAGAAAGAACTAGAGTCAAGTGGTTACAAGATGGTTATTGACATTGCATTTAAATAGCTAGCTAGCTAGCTAGCTAGCTAGCTAGATAGATAGATAGATATGAACAGAATGAGATAGATAGATAGATAGATAGATAGATAGATAGATATGATATGAACAGAATGAGATAGATAGATAGATAGATAGATAGATAGATAGATAGATAGATAGATAGATAGATCTTTTTAATCGTTTCACTCCAAGCAAGGCGGTAACGCCACTAATACGCAGGGATTTACATAAGAAATGGATGAGAATACAGGTGTGATGACAGTTGCGAAGGTAGAGAGAAAGGAAAAGATATACAAGGTGATGTAGAAATAACTGGAGTCAAGTGGTTAAGAGATGGGTATTGACATTGCATTTAAATTCTTGGGGGTTGTAACCGTGAGAAATACAAGAATATGGAAAAGAGTTCCACAGGCGGGAAGTGCGAGAAAAGAAGCTGTCCGAGTAGAATTGTTGGCTGCATTTGGTTGATCTAACTGTGAATGGGTGGGACCCAGTTGCCAGTTTGGTTGCACGAGTAAACCCATGTGGCAGGGACACCAGTGACTTAAGTTTGTCGGAGCAGAAGCCATGAAAATATTTGTAGAAGAGACAAAGGGAAGCCACATCCCGTCGATGAGAAAGTGGCTGGAGTCGAACCGCCAAGTTGGTACCTATCACATTACTGATTCTCCTTTGGAGCCTGTCGAGAACACTAAAATGAACATCAGGGGCGCATAACAATATATGACAACAGTTTTCCATGTACGGACGGATGGTTGATTTGTATATGTGCAAGATGGATTCAGGCGGAAAAAATATCCTGACAGTGAATTTAGCTATTGACTCAATGTAACAATTCCACTTGAGATCGGAAGATAGGGTAAGCCTGAGGAGGCGCAGTATATTGCTTTCAGGGAGACTCGCTTGGTCCATGCTTAAGGGAGTCAGGAGAGGTTGCCTGTGATTATTGACAGACAGCAGCTTCGTCTTAGACGCATTGAAATTTACAAGCCACTTCTTTCCTCGTTCCACCACTGAGTGCGGATCCCTCGTGGTCGAGCGGTCTAAGACGTTGCCAAATATAAGATATGTAGATGACACATTTTTAATGAATATTAAACATTTATAAATTCATTTGATGCCCATATTATTGTGCAGTATTAACAAAAGAACCATTCTATTTTCATTTAAAATTATTCACTTGGCAATAAATACTAAAAAATATTATGAAATACATCATTTTTTTTAACTCTTGGGTGACCTAATCATTATGGCCAGTAGTGTATGTCATATGTTCAGTCCACTGTATCCTCAGCATCCTTCTGTAGAGCAACATTTCTGTTGCTCCAAATCTTCTCACTCACTACCATGCAAGAGGACAGATATCAAATAGCAGTTTAATATTTTTAACTTGTTTCCAGAGGAATTTTTCAATTTCTCAGTAAATCTACTCTGCTTTTCGATTGCGTCCTCGGTCATGTCAATACGCGTTCGAATCTCAGTTTCACACTTTCCATCCTCTGTTAAAACATTCCCCAGATATTTAAATTTCCGCACTTGTTTGATTATGGTACCTTTAATTTGCAATTCACATTTTGAATTCAAGCCTTTTGCTAACAACCATGCATTCTATCTTCTTGCAGTTAATGTTTAACCCTTTCTGGTTGCTTTCCTTCACTACCCCCCCTGTAGAAGTTTTCGTGGCTTTCTTTATGTGTTTGCTATCAATATCGTGTCATCTACATATCTTATATTTGGCAACGTCTTAGACCGCTCGACCACGAATGACCTCCAGTCTAAACGAGGTTCTAATCAAGCCTATATAACACAATTTTCGATTCATCGCAAACAACCATATCTGCTCTGAATTTTTACATTTGTTGACAATACGTATCGTATTGTCAACAAATGTAAACATGTTACGGAAATTAACGAATTTTAACGAAACTTGGTTATAAACAACCGACAATTTGAAATGAATTGTTTGGATGACACACATTTTCGTAATAAAAATTTATCGTAAATAATCAGGCCTGTAGATATAAATATATAATACTGCTTAATTTAAAAAAAAAACAGAATATCTACTTAAATACGAGTATCGATAAAAAAATAATGTTCAAACAATTCATTTCAAACTGTCGGTTGTTTATAACCAAGTTTCGTTAAAATTCGTTAATTTCCGTAACATATTTACATTTGTTGACATTACGATACATTTCAGAGCAGATATGGTTGTTGCGATAAATCGATAATTGTGTTATATAGTCTTGATTAGAATATCTTATATTGTTAAGATTGTGGCTGCCAATAATGGATTCTTGTAGGATTTCTAATTCTCTCAGAGTCGCCTCGCTGTATAGGTTTAATAAATCGGGTGAGAAGACACATTCTTGCAACGTCAACTGGCATCTTCTGTCTTCCTCAGCCATGTTCCTTTATTACTTACTTCTGTTCACTAAAGTTTTCTCGTTCTCATTTGTCTCCTGTAGGCCCTAGTGACATTATCGCTTTGTTTGGGTTGAAATTTGTAGCAGGGACTTGCCTAGGCGACTCAAACTGGCCAGAGTCGGGTGTATGTTTTGTAAGGGAGTATGGCGACGGCGAATTGGCGAGTGTTGGTCAGATGGAGAATCGGACAGCACTTCGTGGTAAACAAAATTGGTGTCGCTTCTAGCCGTTTGTATTTACTGTACTGAGCGCTCATTGGGCTGAGAGGTAGCCAGGATGAGTGTATAAAATGTGGTTCGCTCATTTTGAGAGGGGTTGCTGTTATTCGAGCCGTCGTTCGCGTGAGAATAGCGTTTCAGAGATTGAGACAAGACGTGTGAATTTGGTTTGCCTGATGGAATACTTTCCTGTAGTTGCTTCCTGCCAACACATTTTTTTTTCTTTTTGCTACAAAATTATTAAAAAGAAAGATAGTGATTAAGGATCTGTGGAACTTTCGTTAGTATGGTGGACCTTTTGAATTTCCAGTTTTTCTAAGCAGCTTTTGAGGTGTTTATTGGGATATAGGTTCTGTAAGCTTCTTCATCGGTGTTTTTTGATTCTCGGTTATTTAGCTTCTTCATTGTTCACTGTTGGGATGCATGAACTTTTCACATCGTTACGTTCGGTAAGCACCTTGATCGGTATTTAGACAGACGGGCATTTAGGATCTGCCGTTTTATTAAATTAACTTGTATTGAACTAAGCAAAACTTGCGAATAAATAGACGAAGAAATACCACAGAAATATATATTGGTTGACCAGAAAACTGAAAAGGAGTATGACATGCACATATTGTGAGCAACTGACATGAATTGGGAAGATTATATTGAATCAATTGCTAGATCTGCTGCTAGGAAAGTTGGTTCACTGTGTCGTGCGGGGCGATTTTTCTCGTTAGAATCTATTTCCAGGAGAGTGATTCATTGCGCTTTCTTGGACAGACGTTTTCCGCCAACATGAATTGGGAAGAATCAATTGCTAGGTCCGCTGCTAGAAAAGTTGGTTCACTGTGTCGTGCTAGACAATTTTTTGCCAGAATCTATCTGACATATTTTTAAGTCTACTATTCGTCTATGCATTGAATTTTTCTGTACCATCTGTTCTAGAACTTTTAATATGTATTTAGAGATTCTTGATAGAATACAAAGAAGAATCTGCAAAGTTGTTGGTCTTGACCTGACATCTCGCCTACAGTTACTTTTAAAGCCGATATAACTAACGAAGCTTCCCTGGGTTTTTTTCTATAAATACTTTCTTGATAATTGATTTGATGAGCTTTCCTCTTTGTTAGCTAGATTTTGTAAATTTAAACGATTGTCGGAAAAGTCTCATCGTTTTATATTTGAAATGGCTAGATGTAACTATAAGTTCTATCCGAATATTTTCTTCTCTCGCACGTCTCACTTGTGAAACTCCCTCCCAACTTCTTGCTTTTTATTCAACTTTGATCTTCAAAAATTTAAATACAATGTCAATCGTTATCTTCTGTCTTTTTAATTTTTCTTATTTATTGTTCTCTCTTCTTAATAATATTTTTTATTTCTTATATTCCTTAATACCCAGTAATATATTGCGTCCTAGTGGCTTTATTGCCTTGCTTTGGGTGAAATTATTTTTCTAAAATCGTCTTGCAGATGCTACTACAGTGAGTTTGATCTACAGGAATTTTTTAATATTGCGGCCTTATATAAGGGTTAGTCATGAATGAGCATCGATAAATTAAGAAATAGAACGAATGAAAAATAGCAGGTGCGGCTACAGTGAGAAACAGGTGAATTCTTGGGGTAAATGGACAGGAGAAGAATCAAAAAGTTAAGGTGTGCAATGGTTTGCAACTGAAAAAGGGACTTCAACTGGAAAATTTGCCGGTCATAATTTAAACCATAGAAAAAAAGAGAAAAATACAACGAAAAGCAAAGAAAAAAATAAGAAAGAAAAAGAGAGATAGAGAAAAAAGAAAGATTGTTAAGAGATATAGAGAAAGAGCAAACGACTGATATATATATATATATATATATATATATATATATATATATATATATATAATGAAAGAGAAAGAGAGAGACAAAAAGGAAAAGAGGAAAATGTAAGAGAAAGAGTATAAATAAGAAAAGAAAAAGAGAGAATAATAATGAAAGAGAGAGCAAAATCGAGAAAGAGAGAGGGGGAAAGAACATGTATGTTGAAGAAAAAATGACGAAAAGAAACAAAAAAAGAAAGAAAGGGAGATCTAAAGAGAGAGTAAAATGGAGAATAAGAAGAGAAAGGAAGAAGAAAAAGGAATGAAGAAAAAGATGACGAAAATGAGAGAGAAAGAGAGTGAGAAAGGAGGAGGATGAGATCGATAAATTGAGAGACAGAAAGGAATGGAATAAAAGAGAGAAAGAGAAACGGAGAGATTTGGTGAGAGAGAAGGAGATTAGTGAAGTAAATGAAGAGAGGTAGGAAGCGCTAGGCAAGCGAGAAAACCGTCATCACTGCCGAGAGCCTGAAACGGTTACAGAGAGTGGTTGGATTCTTGAAAAAAAAATGTCGGAAAAGAGAACAAATTGATTTAAAGAGGAAATTATGAGGGAGAGAAGAGAGAGAATGAGAGAGGGAGAGAGAAAGAGAGAGAGAAGAGAGAGAGAGAAAGAGAGAGAATGAGAGAGAGAGAGAAAGGAAGAGAGAGAAAGAGAGAATGAGATGAGAGAGAGAGAGAGAGATGAGAGAGAGAGAATGAGAGAGAGAAAGAGAAGAGAGAGAGGAAGAGAGAGAGAGAATGAGAGAGAGAAAGAGAGAATGAGAGAGAGAAAGAGAGAATGAGAGAAAGAGAGAGAATGAGAGAGAGAGAATGAGAGAGAGAGAGAAAGAGAGAATGAGAGAGAAAGAGAGAATGAGAGAGAGAGAGAGAGAGAAAGAGAGAGAGAGAGGAAGAGAGAGAGAATGAGAGAGAGAAAGAGAGAATGAGAGAGAGAATGAGAGAGAGAGAATGAGAGAGAGAGAAAGAGAGAATGAGAGAAAGAGAGAGAATGAGAGAGAGAGAGAGAGAGAGAGAGAGAATGCCAAAAGATATAAAAGCAAGGAAATTAGCAAAAAAGATTGAATGGAAATCCGTAACAAAAGAAAGGGTACGGAACTTGGCGCCGGGAGTGAAGTTGGTGGACTAGTTGGGTCTGGGAAAGCCCGAAAGCCAGACGAATTGGACAGATTGAGATAAAAGTATAAAATGGCCAACAATAAAGGTATCATTAATCGAGTGGAGATGAATTTGTCAAAAGTCTAATCCCTATTTTATGATTCAATCATAGTTTTTGTTTTGTTTTGTTTTACGATCACGTTTTTATTCCATATTTCTTTTGCCGGGGAGGGGGCCTTTTTTTTTTATTCTTCCGTATTTTTTAGGATGTTTTTCTTCTTCTATATTTCTTTTGCAAATTTTTGTTCTTCCATATTTTCCTACCCCTCACCCCTCCGCCCAATAAAAAAAAATCAGCTTTCTTTTGAACTTCCCTTCAAAGAAACAGAGGGAGAAAAAATTTGCATGTCACAAGCCTAAAAAACGTATCTGGGTAATCCAACGCTTTTCATGTAGTTCATTCGCGTCGCTTCATTCGGTGTCTCTTCTTTCTATCTATTCTATCGTCATACACTTTTCTTATCAATATTACATCCAGGTCTTTTTGATGCTAGCCGTAGGGACACGAGTTAGTTTTTTTTTGTTTGTTTTTCTTTTGCCTTGATGCTTCCGTATAACGCAAATTGATAAATATTCTTTTTCCCCCGTATGCAAGCACATCTCTACCGTTTTGTTCAAGTGGCTAAAATGACCGCCTAATCTAGAACAAAGCCATAACTCAGCAGTAGCACTGGGAAAGAAAATATATACCGAAGAAGCGTTGAGCGGGGTAAAGGAATCTAACTGATGGCTCATCTGGTAAAAACATCCTTTGTTGCATATATACAACAATGACAACACTTTTCATTTGCTTTTTTTAATCAGTTACGCAGATGATACAGTGCTGATAGCAGACACGGAAAGGAAACTACAAGATCTCCTACAGAAGGTCGCTGAAGAAAAGACAACAAATAAACTGCAAAATAGCGAATGCATGATCAACAGTAAAAAGAGCAGCCCAATATGCCAAACAGGTTTGGGATACTAGAATCAAGCAGGTACAAAAATTTAAATACCTGGGAAGTGTTATAATAGAAGACGGAAAGTGCGACACAGAGATTCGAAGTCGAATTGGCATGGCGAAGGAAGCATTCCAGAAGTTGAGCAAAGATGTTAAGAAACAGGACAATTTCGAAAAAAAAAAAAAAGGAAAAGAGTACTGTGTTGTCAGTTCTTCAATATGGCAGTGAATGCTGGACAATATCAAAGATGAAAGAAAAACTTGAAGCAACTGAAATGTGGTTCTACAGAAGGATGCTGCGAATATCATGGATCGACCATGTGAGCAATGATGAGGTCCTAGAAATGATGGAAACAGAAAGGAAATTAATGCTGAGCATCAGGAAGAGACAACTGAAGTTCCTGGGACATGCAATGAGGAAGAAAGGATTGGAGAACCTGATACTAACAGGCCAGATAGAGAGACAAAGAGACAGGGGGAAGCAACGGATAACATATTTGAAGGACCTAATCAGGTGGATGATGGAACAAGGATTGCATGGTGTAACAGGAGAAGGCGTGCTAAGAGCCACCAGGGATAGGGAGATGTGGAAAGCCAGGATCGCCTACGTCCTGAAGGGACAGGGCACAAAGAAGAAGAAGAAGAAGACCACAAGCAAGGCGATAATGCCACTAAGACGTAAGTAGCGATTGTAAGTTAAAGAGAATGAGACGACTTTAAGACTGAGGCGAAAAGTATATCGTAGCAGACGTATTGGCAAGGTCGTCTAGTCGACCGGTTTTCCAGTTGAAGTGAGTTCGATCCAGACTGAACGAAGGCCTGACATTTAATATTTTCAATGTGCCCGAATGTAAAGTAAGAGTTAGGCGAAAGGTCCAAAAAATGGTCAGTACAGTGCCGTGAATTCAGTCCTCATGGCAAAGAGGACTGAATTGAATGCTGGACAATCTCCTCACAGACGAAGAAAAGACTTGAAACAACAGAAATATTGCTCTACAGGCGGATGCTGAGGATATCATGGACTGAACATATGAGCAATAACGAAGTTTTAGAGAAAATAGCAACAAAAGGGAAAAATACTTACAATCAAGAAAGGACAGCTAAAATTTCTAGAGCACAAAAAGAGGACAGAGGGCATGGAAAATTTTACACTTACAGGACAGGTTGAAGGCAAAATGAACAGGAGAAAGCAGAGAATAACCTACCTAACGAGTTTGGGCAAATGGTTGGCAGAACAGGGATTAGGAGAGATAGCGAAAAGACAAAATTTACTAAAACGTACACAGGACATAAAATTGGGGAGAACTAGAATCGCTCACGTCCTGAATGGACACGGCACGTAAAAGAAGAAGAAATGCTAATAAATTCATCTACACAAACAAAGGTCCGCATAGTATTCGAGGCTCTAATCAATGCTGAAGTGGTTTGGTTAAGCATCTCACATCTCACGACCTACCATCTGACAAACGATACGGCTTCCGCTTCCGCTTCATAGGTCTAATGCAGATGTTCTAACGTCCATCACTGAATATGTATACCAGGCTCTGTATATCTAGAAAGCGTTTGACAGGGTTTGGTACACTGGCCTTCTACGTAAATTCCAGAGCTACGGTATTGTTGGACAATTGTTTGATTTAATCCAATCGTTCCTATTAAATGGTGAAATGAATGTCATTTTGAACGGGCACGCTTCCAGATCATTTCATACGAACGCAGATGTCCCTCAAGACTATATCCTAGATCCTGTGCTGTTTCTTCATCAACGATCTTCCTTTGTCATCAATTCCCAAGTGAGCATTTATGCAGATAACACCACCATTTCAATATGAAATCCGGTCAGTCAGTTAAGTGCCATACGTGATACACGCTTTGTGCGATCATGTCTCGAAAGAGACATGACTGACTGTGCAGAAGATTATCCCGCAGTAGGTTACCATTGCTTTCTACCGTAGACTTGTTGCCGACCAAGGCTATAGAACACAATCTGTGTTATTATTTAACCCATAACTGGAGAGAAGAGACGGATTAATACTTTTCCTAAGGGTATTTGTGCGTATGTGAATGCAAGGAATTAAACTGGAATTCGAACTCGGCACCCCCGATTTGTCGTTCCGAGTCGATATCATCCGGTAAGGCTGACAAAATAAACCTGGCTGCTGTTCTTAAAAAGAACCTCTAATCTGTGATGAACTGAGGTAGGAAATGGCTCGTAAATTTGAATGCTTCTAAAACGAAGCTGCTGCCCTTTAACCACCACAGAGAAACTTTCTTGCTGTCATCAACATGGCTAATGCTAGTCTCCTGGAGAGCAACACACTGCTACTCTTTTACCTCACTTTTCAACCGACTTAAAGTGGAAAGACTATATCGAATCAATAGCTGTATCTACTGCTAGGAAAGTTGGTTCACTGTGTCGTGCCAGAAAACTTATATATATAGTCATCCGCAGACAGATCTGTTTCGCTGCATCACAGCTCATCAGTACAGTTAAACATCCGATTGCTTCTAGCCAGGATTGAAATTGACATCAGTCGGCTACGGGCGCTCGGTAGAAGAAGGCAGACTTTTAGCGTGTTATATACAATGTAAACATACGCCAGTAGTTGAGAGTGTTCTAATTCATTACTGAATGAAAGATGCGTAGATGCTATTGGAAGAATGGTAGACTTTGAAAAATAGTACCTACTCTGGCATCTACGCATCATTCATTCAGCAATGAATTAGAAAACTCTCAGCTATTGGGCGTGTATAATAATAATATACACGCTAAAAAGTCTGCCTCCTTGTACGTAGCTCAGAGATAGAATCGCCGACTGACGTCAATTCGGTCGGATTTCAATCCTAGGTAAAAAGCAATCGGATGTCTAACCGTACTGATGAGCTGCGATACAGTGAAACAGATCTGTCTGGGGATGAATATATATATATATATATATATATATATATATATATATATATATATATACAAAATTACAAGTAATATATAAAAAAAGTAAAACATAAAGAAAACAATTTACATTCGGACTATTTTCTTCATCTTTGTTGTTGTTATCGCAACGTTTCGGCTGTTGTGTCCACCCGTCTTCATGAGTTGTATATTGAATTAACCATATCACTATCCAGGGAATTCTTAACTGAACCCTTTATTCAATCTACGGAGGTAGACTTTTCTCTTTACTCTGCCAATCTCTAGGAATATTTAAGCCTAATCCACTTAAAGCGTTGGTTCATGTATTTCGTGACATAGCAAGTGTAAATTCAATCCCTGGACCGGGTAATGTGGACTTGGACTCAAAAAAAATTGATAAATAACAACTGAACAATAGTAGAAAGAAGAACTAGACTTTCTAGACTTTCTAGATTTTCCTAGATATGAGCTGTGAAATGCGAACTATCTACTTCCGTTGATTAAATAAAGGGTTCAGTTCGGAATTTTTTATGTTACTCAGATCGATGTATATCTGATGAAGACCGGCGGATAGAACAGCCGAAACGTTGAGATAACCACAACAATGATGAAGACAATCGGCCGAACTGTGTAAAAAAAATGATAACTTCTCATCCCAGAAATTCAGACAGAAAAGAGAAAAACTTTTATGCCAACGCGTTTTGTTCCTTAAGAAATTTTATTTAGACAAATGTGACAGTTTTATATAGTAACTTGTATCAACACTGTTCGGACTGTCGTCCTCATCTTTATTGCCACGTTTACGACGTTTCAGTCATTTTATGCTCCGGCCTTCTTCAGGTGCTAGAAATTTTGAACCGAACACTTTATTTCAATCACTGAGGTATACAATTCTCATTCCATATGCAATGCCACTTCCTGGTGTCATATAGTTATCTCCCTATAACTTAACTCCCTTAGTCATTTGTTCACCACTGTTCTAGCCAAGTATTGAACTCACAACTTTTTTGGGTCGGGGCACTGGAACTAACTGACGCCTATATCAACTGGGCCATGTGTCCTTGAGGACCTGAAGAAGGCCGAAGTGCACAACGACCGAAACGTCGTAAACATGGCAATAAAGACGAGGATAAAAGTCTTAACAGTGTAAATAATGTAAATGCTAGCCTAACTCGGAAGTATAGACAAGTAGCTTGTATTATAACACAGAAGTAACATGGAGAAGAATAAAAATAAAGATTTATCACTTTAGTTTTTATAGGTCGAAAAATTACATCACTTAGCGTCCTCCATATTATACCCTTCTTTACACAGTTTTTATATTATTTTATATCAGACCTTAATCAAGAGATATAAAAATAAAAAAGGAAAACATTTTATGCCAACGCGTTTCGTTCCTTGAGGAATTTTATCAAAACAAGTGTGGAAATGTTATCTATTCCCAGAAGTAAAATAAAATGGCGTTCTTTTCTTAAATTTTGAAGGAGGGAACGCTTTCAAATATTCTTTAAAAACCTACTGTGTAAAAAGAGAAGATTTTAAAAATAAACTGACACTTTATCTAAGCAATTCGAATAGGATCACTAACATTTGCCTTTTTATTCCGACTGCATCTGAACCTGGTATAGTGGAACTTCGGGTTACGAACGCTTCTCATCACAACCAAATCGGTTCATGGACAAAAAATCGTTTTGGTTCAAGAACGGCGACTCGGATGACGAAAGAGAAGAAAACCCCAGAAAGACAGTTACCAAATATATTTCATGAAAAGAAAGAAGAGCTCCCAAACAGTAACATCTTTCCGCTTCCCTTATTTGCCATATCTCGCTTACACTACCAGCTCTCCTCTGTAAAGGTACTGTAAAAATTAAATTAAGTGTTTTTCTATATTTTATCTGTTTAATATTGGGTTTATCTTCTTTTTTTGTGTTAGGTTTAATAACTTTTATTGGTATTGTATACAATTTTAAGTCAGCAATCATCTGTGGTCTAGGAACGGATTAAGCTTCTTTTATCGCATTTCCCGCTTGTGAAACTCCCTTCCATATACTTGCTTTCCTGACGGCTACAACCTCCATGAATTTAAATGCAATGTCAATTCCCATCACTTATCTGCTTGACTCCAGTTCTTTCTACATCACCCCGTGTATCTTGTTCTTTTCCTTTCTCTCTACCTTCGCAACTGCCTTCACTCTTGTGTTTTCATCCTTCCCTTTCCCTACTCCAACAGCTTCTTTTCTCGCACTTCCCGCCTGTGAAACTCCCTTCCGTATACTTGCTTTCCTGACGGCTACAACCCCCAGGAATTTAAATGCAAGGTCAATTTCCAATTCTTATCCACTTGACTCCAGTTCTTTCTACACCAACTTGTATATCTTGTTCTTTTCCTTTCTCTCTACTTTCGCAACTGTCTTCACTTCTGTGTTCACATCCTTCTCTCGCTCTTTCTCTTTCACCCCCTTTGCCTTCATTCTCCTCCTCGGATTAATCTATTTTACATTGATTCCTATGGTGAAATAGTTTCGGTTTACAAATATTTCGTGTCACGAACGGCTTTCAGAAACGAATTGAATTCGTGAACCAAGATTCACTGTATTCATCACCGCCCACTTACTGTACCGCTACTTCCTTAGTTTTCCTCTTAGCTTTCATAATTTTCTGAAGTAACAACTATATCTGGGAATAATGATGATCAAGCACTGAATCAATATTTTTACGCTCGTGTTCACCTAATCTGAGGCTCAAGAGTCGCTCAAGGGTTACTGAATGAGATCGCTTTCTGGGCGTAATAATAACAGATTTTATATATTGTTGTCTCTTTGTGACTTTTTTATGAATATTTTCATGGTAATTGTTCGGATGAAGTCTTCGCTTTGGTTCATAGATTATTTAATTTAAGCACAGTACTAGACTGGCGTTAAAATCTCATCAATCTACACTAACCGCAAGTTCTATGCTAACAGTTTATTTCCTCGCACTTCACGCTTGTGGAATTCCCTCCCGGCCCAATGTTTTTCAGCCAATTTTAATCTGCAAAAATGTAAATGAAATGTCAATCACTTTCTACTGTCCTCCTGATTACTCTTTTCTTTTCCTGCTCATTATGATTGTTTTTGTTCCTAATTCTTCCACACCTGTAACTTCGTGTCTCTTAGTGACTTTACTGCCTTGTCTGGGGTGATACTAATTATATATATATATACAGGATAGGTAACAACTGACCGTAGACTTCAAAATACAAATATTGTAGTGATTAGGGAATCATTCTCGCGTAAATTGTTTCCACAAAGTAACTAAGAGAGTACTGGATTACTATGTGTTGTCAGTTCTTCAATATGGCAGTGAATGCTGGACAATATCATCAAATATGAAGGAAAAACTTGAAGCAACTGAAATGTGCTTCTACAGAAGGATGCTGCAAATATCATGGATCGAGCATGTGAGCAATGATGAGGTTTTGGAAATGATGGAAACGAAAAGGAAATTAATACTGAGCATCAGGAAGACACAGCTGAAGTTCCTGGAACAAGCAATGTGGAAGGATAGCTTAGAGAACCTGATACTAACCGGTCAGATAGTGGGGAAAAGGGACAGGGGAAAGCAGCGGATAACATATTTGAAGGACCTAATCAGGTGGATGATGGAACGAGGATTGCGTGGTGTAACAGGAGAAGGCGTGCTAAGAGCCACCAGGGATAGAGAGACGTGGAAAGCCATGATCGCCTACGTCCTGAAGGGACAAGGCATATAAAAGAAGAACTGCGGCTCTTGTTAAGAATGAAACTATCTTCCGCTTAAGTCGCTTAGCTGTGGCTCAAGGCTGTAGATATGGGTTACCCATTGATAATCGAACTCACTACTCAGGTTCTAACGAGACAAGTTTGCGTCGGGATAACCAATGTTGATAAGACAGTGAGGACCTTGATAAATTGCATATATGTAAAAGTTGAGATCTGGTGTGTAAATAAGTCACAGTAGACACTGGAAACAACGAGCCTCTTTGTGAGTTCAGTCTTTCATCGTGACGGAGGTTGAATGTAAGGTCAGGTATTTATGAAAAGTTACTAATTTAGATTTTATGATATTGAGATTTACAAGCCAAATCTTTTCCTATTAGACTGTATGAACCAGATAAGATGAGGAGATCTGCTTGTTGATCAGATTGTTGGCGGTGCACCCATATACTGTGGTATCATCTGTATATTTACTAACGATCTGAGAATGTTCCTAGGCAGAGCGTTAATATAAAACAGAATGAGCATAAGTCAGTGTGTCTAATATTTGGATCATTTCATACAGGTATACCGAGGGTTAAGTCGTATTTTTTTTGGTTTATTTTTTAATCGTTTCACTCCAAGCAAGTCGGTATCACCACTGATGTAAAGGGGGCTACATAAGAGAGTTAAAGTTTTAGGCAGAAGGAGAATGAAGGCAAAGGGGGTGAAAGAGAAAGAGCGAGAGAAGGATGTAAACACAGAAGTGAAGACAGTTGAGAAAGTAGAGAGAAAGGAAAAGAACAAGATATACAAGTTGGTGTAGAAAGAACTGGAGTCAAGTGGATAAGAGTTGGAAATTGACCTTGCATTTAAATTCCTGGGGGTTGTAACCGTCAGGAAAGCAAGTATACGGAAGGGAGTTTCACAGGCGGGAAGTGCGAGAAAAGAAGCTGTTGGAGTAGGGAAAGGGAAGGATGAAAACATAAGAGTGAAGGCAGTTGCGAAGGTAGAGAGAAAGTAAAAGAACAAGATACACGGGGTGATGTAAAAAGAACTGGAGTCAAGCAGATAAGAGATGGGAATTGACATTGCATTTAAATTCATGGAGGTTGTAGCAGTCAGGAAAGCAAGTATATGGAAGGGAGTTTCACAGGCGGGAAGTGCGAGAAAAAAAGCTGTTGGAGTAGAATTGATGGCTACATTTGGTTGATCTAACTGTAAATGGGTGGGACCTTGTTGCCAGTCTGATTATCCGAGTAAATTCTTTTGGAGGGGACACCAGTGCCCCAAGTTTTTTACCTACTTAAAAATGCGCATGTGCAAAACGACAATTCTATGGGAAGACTTTAGAGTCTTAAACAAGATACCTACCTATTGTAGGTACAATCTCTTGGCCAAGTAATGTATTTTTTGTTTATTTTTTTAATCCTTTCACCCCACGCAAGGTAGTACCACCACTGATGCGCAGGGGACTACATAAGAGTAAAAGTTTAGACAATAGGAGAGTGAAGAGAAAGACGGAACAATTACAGGGGGTGTCAGAGAAAGGGCAAGAGGAGGATGGAAACACAGGTGTGAAGACAGTTGCGAAAGTAGAGAGAAAGGAAAAGAACAAGACATACAGGGTGATATAGAAAGAACAGAAGTCAAGTGGATAAGCGATGGGAATTGACGATGCATTTAAATTCCTGCGGGTTGTAACCGTCAGGAAAGCAAGTATACGGAAGGGAGTTCCACAGTCGGGAAGTGCGATAAATGAAGCTGATGGAGTAGAATTGGCGACTGCATTTGGTTGATTTAACTGTAAAAGGGTGGGACCTTGTTGCCAGTCTAATTGCACGAGTAAATTCTAGTGGCGGGGGCACCAGGGACTTAAGTTCGTCGGAGCAGAAGCCATGAATATATTTGAATAGACAGAGGGAAGCCACATCCAGCCGGTGAGAAAGTGGCTGGAGTCGAGCTGCCAAGTCGGGACCTATCACGTTACTGTGTCTCTTTATAGCTTGTCCAGAACATTGAGATGGACAGCAGAGGGTCCTGACCATATATGACAGCAGTATTCAATGCACGGATGGATGGTTCATTTGTATATGTGCAAAATGAATTCAGGCGTAAAAAACTACCCGGCCCGACAGTGACCCAACCTTCCTAGCAGTGTATTTAGCTATTGACTCAACGTACTGATTCCACTTGAGGTCGGAAGATAGGGTAAAGCCGAGGAGGCGCAATATATTGCTTTCAGGGAAACTCGCTTGGCCCATGCTTATGGGGGTGGCAGGAGCGGTTGCCTATGATGGTTGACAGATAATAGTTTTGTTTTTAAAGCATTGAAATTTACAAGCCACTTCTTACCCCGGTCCATTACTGAGTGTAGATCCTTCTCAAGATCAACAGCGAGGTTATGTTCGTCTGCCTCACCGGATTTCTTATTGATGCGGGGGTAGATTGTGGTGTCATCTGCGTAGATGCCTGCTTGGGACTTGATCACATCTGGGAGACCATTTATGAAGACCAGAAAGAGTGTCGCGCCTAGAATAGAGCCTTGGGGGATTCCAGCGTTCGTGCAGTAGGATGTAGAGGCATGCCCATTCAAGACGAACTTCATTATGCGTTTAGATAGGAAGGATTGAATCAGACCAAGCAAACGTCCGGTGTAGCTTGCGTAGAAGGCCGGTGTGCAAAACCCTATCAAAAGCCTTGGAGATATTCAGGGTAACAGCATGAGCCTCGCCGGACTTATCAAGAGCCAAGTATATGTACTCCGTGATGGTCGTTAGCATATCAGCCGTGGACCTGGCGAAGCGGAAGCCGTACTACCTGTCTGAGAATAGTTTATAGGCAGTAAGATGTTGAACTATTTCAGCATTGATAATAGCCTCGAACACTTTTACGAAAATTTGTAGAAGGCTGATAGGGCGATAGTTGGATGGGTCCGTACGTTCCCCCGAGTTCTTAAGTACAGGAACCACAGAAGAGGACTTCCCGCATGCAGGAAAACAGGAAGTAGAAAGGCAGTAATTATAGAGTTTAGAGAGGACAGAGGAGAATTCAGGAGCACATTTCTTAAGGACAATGACCGGGATTCCATCACCTCCGCTCACCTTATGGCGGTCAAGTTTTGTTATTACCTTAGATACCAGAGACGGGGTAATGTAAACATCTTTTAGTTGAGCCTCGGTTCTAAGAGGAAACTCGGGTGCGGGTACTCCAGACGAGTCAAATGAAGAGTTGGATGAAAATCTGCGAGCAAAGCACTCGGCTTTGTCCACAGATTGCCGTGAGGACCTTAAATTCATCGCTTAAGGGAGGGATGGAGGATTTGCTGTTGTTCAGGACACGTTTGCATAGCCTTGGAGTCGAAATTGCGGTCAGCTATGCGCTGCCTCATTCTCTCAGTAAAAAACCGCTTGGCGTCATTCAGGATCCTCTTACACTCGTTACGAGCAAATAGGCGGCTATTGTGGTCAGATGAATGTCTCCGAAATAGCCGGTAGTAGTGGTACCTGTAGGTAATGGCGGTGGAACAGGCAGGAGAGAACCAGGGGGAAAAAACTTCCTGATCGGTATGCAGGCATCAATGCCAGCTTTCACCGTGGAAGAAATCTCAGAGGCGTAGTCATCAACTAGGAGACTGAACACTTTTCTCCAACGGACATCGCATAGGATAATCGCGAAAGGCGTCCCAGGGTTGGTTAAGTTATTTTCGATTATACGTCGTCTGTCAAAAAAGAAACTTGATTTTATTTTTTCGTGTATTTTTAAGTCATTTTATTAAACTTTACATCTGTCCACCGCAAATATTGAAGTCGTAATCGCAAGAGAAGCACATAACATCATGTTACTGTACAATAAATAAGAATAAAATATATAAAATCATATTAAAATGCGTACATTTACAGGAAATATTAATATAATCTATCTAAACTTATTTATAAATGGAACTCTGTGTGTGTGTGTGTGTGTGTGTGTGTGTGTGTGTGTGTGTGTGTTACCTATAGACTCCGAAACGGCTGAACCGTTTTTCTTGAAAATTTACACAGCTGTACTATAAGCGTCTGAGAGTGTTCTTAGCATGGTTTTGTGTCGAGGTACCCCCAATAAATATCGAAAATCGATAATCGAAAACATCGGATTATAGAAGGAGTGGTCTGATTTTAATCAAATTTGATACACTCATAGACAAAGACATAAGAAACGATATTCAGAAGTTTCAAGGTTGCAGTTCTTGGAATAGTGCAGAAAATCGATATTATATATATGTATAAAAGGCAAGATGTGTGTGTATCTGTTTATCTGCCTGTATGTCTGTATCTTTTCAGCCCTTTTATTTTAGTTTTTGCTTCGGGTTTGGCTCTAAGTAGGAATAATTGTAGTTTTTAGTCTCAGCCATGATACCATTTACTCAGAGGACTTATTTAGCCTTCAAAATTCAGTTTACGACGAAAAACTTATTTGACATCGATACCAGGAAATAAAAATTTGACTTACATCCATTCATTTTTCTTTCAGTCTAGTGTTTTGCTTTAACTGGAAACAACTATTGCATTTTAGTCTTTCGTGCCAACGTTCAAAGAGTCTGAGCTCCAGGACCATTTATTAGTTTTAAAGCTTTCATTACACCCGAGCAACGCCAGGCTATACTGCTAGTTACGCATATGTGCCACTACCCGTCCTCAGAGAGATTCTTTTGCATGAAACCGGTTCGTGATTTAAAAAAAAACATGTGCGTGACCACTAGCCTATGGAACCCTTTCTAATTTCTTGCTTCCCTACAAACTACAGCCATCAAAAGTTCAAATGTAACGCCAATCGCCATTTTTTGTCTTATTCTGTTCCTATTCTTTTATTTTCCTTTCTCACTAAAGTCGTCTATATGCTCTTTCACTCTCAATAACAAGAATTCAGAAAGCCGGGTTCAAATTCCAGTTAAATTCGTTGCATTCACTTACGCACAAATACACTTGTATTAATAAGTATTAATCCGTTTCTTCCCTCCAGCTATGGGTAAAATAACAGGACAGATTGTATTCTATAATCTTGGTTAGTAACCAGTTTACCGCAGAAAATAATGGCAACCTACTGCGGAAAGATCTTCTACCTAATCAGCCATGTCGCTTTTGAGACATGATCGCCCAAGCGTGTATTACGTATGGTACTTAACTGACCGAAATTCTTGTGCCTTAGTGGCATTATCGCCTTACGAATTATAAAGCCGAAAATTATGGTTTTGACTTTCTATTTTGGTTAAGAATCTGCTGAACACAGAATTGCTTATATTCATAAAACGCGGATGGATTTCATGTACTGGAGAGATCATGACAGATTAAATGCTGATTAGTTTGAAAGCTTGATTTTAAATTTGCGATTATTTTACACAACAGGGGATTATGAATTCTGTAATATACATATTTTCAAACAGTTTTCAACCTTGTGCTGTAATTAGGGCCAAACGTTTGACGCTCTGTGCTCGTGTCAAATTGGGTTGAACATCCAGGGATGAAACTGGGAGTGATAAACCGTTAGAATACAAAAAGGTGAATGTCTAGCGGGAAACGCTAAAGGTTTGCGAATTTATAATCATAAAAAGGGAGGGAATGTCAATACAGCGTTCCATTAGACGGGCATTTACATCAGTTTGAGTGTCCTGGGCATGACGGTAAACTGCATCCGACAGCACGGCCTCTGATTTGAAGGTTGTGAGGAGCATGGAACCACCTCTTAATTGCTGTTGTTCCCAGGTCCACTCTGTCCCAGAGTGGTAGCACATGTTAGGGTGCCAGCTATGGGGAAATAGTTAACCCCCAGCCAAAGTGGGGTCAAAACGCTATGAAAGTGTAAAAATACTTTTATAGAAATATATACATAAAAATAGACTTTTATTGAAAAATATACATTTTTGAAGGAAAAATATTACCTTTTGAAGAAGAAAAACATTCTCAGCAAAATATATTTGAATGCAAAACTCGAAGACATTTTCAGTTTTTTAAAAAAGAAACCATAAAACAAAAAAAATTAAATTTTTGTTTATATAATCTTTATTTAGATCTCTTGAAGCTTCTCTGATGTATTCCTTGTGATAATGATTATTAGTAATAGTAAATTCCGCCTTTTAGTTTTAGCTTATTATTTTGTATGACAATTTACTAAGACCAAAATTTTCGAGTGCTTTAATCACTAGTAATTCACAGTAAATTTAAATCCAGTTTCTTACGTTTCACCTTTCCTGACAGATCTATTATCAAAATGTGTGCTGTTTAATAACAAAAATGGTGAAAACAAAGAAAAAAAATGAAATAAGCTAGATTATATAAAAAAATACAAAGTGGTCCATAAGTATGTGGTTTCCGGCTTTCTCTTTTCAAATCTTCTCACTTTGTTTTTTTTTTTTCAATTGGAGTAGATAGATCTATCTATCGCCCGGTTCACACTCCACCCACGTCTATTGAACAGGTTAAGAGGCTCATCCATTGTTCCCTGTTTAGGATGTGGTTTCCGGCTTTCTCTTTTCAAATCTTCTCTTCTCATTTTTTTTTTCAATTGGAGTAGATAGATCTATCTATCGCCCGGTTCACACTCCACCCACGTCTATTGAACAGGTTAAGAGGCTCATCCCTTGTTCCCTGTTTAAGATGTGGTTTCCGGCTTTCTCTTTTCAAATCTTCTCACTTTGTTTTTTTTTTTCAATTGGAGTAGATAGATCTATCTGTCACCCGGTTCACACTTCACCCACGTCTATTGAACAGGTTAAGAGGCTCATCCCTTGTTCCCTGTTTAGGATGCGGTTTCCGGTTTTCTCTTTTCCAATCTTTTCACTATTACGTAGCCCCCCTGCACATCAGTGGCGTTACCGCCTTGCTCGAGGTGATGACTAAATCAACTTTCTAAATATAACCAAACTTTTTAAAAAATACCTTAAAACTCCACCTTTTTGGCATTAAAGAACCCACAGAGGTGTTGATATGCAGTTAAACAAAACTCAAACATCAGTTTGAGATACCCTGGTCTTGAAATGTTCTGATCCTTTCAACAAACTTTGAAATTTCTTCGATAATTGCTTCTTGAGATTTTACAGTGGTAGTAAATTGGAAAACAAATTTTGAAAAATAAATTTTCCCGCTTAAAAAAAAAAATGATGAAATTAGGAAACTTGGAGGATGTTCCCCTCTTTTCTTGTTTGTTTGTTTGGTTAGTAGTAACAAAAAAAAGGTGGTGCCGTGGATATCGGCTCGGAATGAGAAATTGGAGAGCAGAGTTCGAATTCCAGTTTAAAACGTTGCAAATACCCTTCAACCATGAGTTTAATAAGACAGATTTGGTTCTATAGCCTTGGTTGGCAACCAGTCTACCGCAGAAAGAAATGGCAATCTACTGCGGGAAAATCTTCTGCCTAGTCAGTCATGGATCGAAAAGGACATGTTTACCGAAGCGTTTATCACGTGATGACATTTAACTGAGTAAATAAACTAATAACAGATAAATATAATAATAAAACATATTTTTATTTACTAACTGAACATTTTCTTCTTCTTCTTCTTCTTCTTCTTCTTCTTCTTCATGTGCCGTGTCCCTTAAGACGTAGGTTATCATAGACTTCAAGTATGTCACGCGCCGCTTTCCTCTGTCTCTCTTTCCTGCTATCCGTCTTGTGAGTGTTACATTCTTCGAACCCTCTTTCCTCATTACGTGTACCAGAAACCTTACCTGTCTCTTCCTGATACTAGGTATAAGTTTTCTTCTCGGTTTTACCCTCACCAGCACCTCGTCGTTGCTCACATGTTCTGTTCATGGTATCCTCAGCGTCCTTCTGTAGGACCACATTTCTGTTGCTTGATGAACCTTAAACAGACTTGATTAAATCATTGAAATTCATGGTATAGTTTCTTTCCAAGCCATGTCGAGGAAAATTGAGAATAGCCAAACGTTGAGGAAAATTTCAAACGATCTTCTAGTTTATATTCCTAAAACAAATCTAGCAGAAGACTAGATACGCAAATCAGTCTACAGTTAAAAGAGAATTCTTGTAAACCTGAACAAACGGTTCGGTATACCTCAAGTATGTAAGGAAACATTGCTTCAAGAGTACTGTCAATTAAAACAATGGAAATGATCATGAAACTTTATTTAAGAAGGCAATTCACAGAGAAGTTGATTTTCTAAGTCCCTCTTGTTGGAGTATTCGGGTACCTATTGTGGTGACCTACCTACTAATGAACTCTTCCACAGCTTTATAAGATGGCTAATAACTCTGAGTGAGGGACACATACACAAGCACTGACACTGGAGAGTCACTGAGTAGTAGCCACAGAGTGAGTAAATGAGTGAGTCAGGACGCTGCGAGAGGAAGTACTCTCCAGTCCACGTTTACCTTTGTACTACGTTTACGAGAATATACTATTCAGTCTTATATCCGAGTCCGAGTTATCTTTCCATGGCCCTTCGGTCATAACAGTATCCTTGTATACTAGTGAGCCAGCCATGAACTGACTCATTTAATAGTTCTCGAATAGAAGGGTTAACCAATCAGAAGGCTCAAAAAATTCAATGCGACGTATATAAAGGCGACCATATTTTCCCGAGTATTGGCGATATAGTCCGATTCAGTAGAGTGTTATGTTAATCTTTGACGTTGTTTCATTGAACAGATTACGTACTGCGCTATATTCTACAATCATAAACTATGGTGGACATGGTCAACACCTCCTAGATGTGTCACAAGAACGAAAGTATGGGGTACCTAGTGAGGATCGAACTCACTACTCAGTTGTAATAGGTTATAGCGAGACAAGATTGCTAACCACTACACAACGTCAAGGTACCAAAGAGTGTAGAAAAACGACGCTGGTTTTTCCCAGTTAATTTGGTGCTGATATAAAAAGACAAGTGGTTACAAAAGGAAAGCATTCTGGTAGACATCAAAGTGTTAAGATAGTAAAGCTCAAAGCAATATGACTTGAAAGCAAATAATTTACAATCAAGAGTCAATGTTTGTGACATTATTACACGAAATCAGATGAAGGAAATGGTATTTACCTGCAGAAATGCCAAACAAAAGCCAACACTAACACAGAAAGAGAGGAAAGAAGCATTAAAGTGGGCTAAAGAGAAACAAACATGGCGTGTGGATGATTAGATGAAAGGGATATTCAATGATAAATCAATAATCTGCATTGGTCGTGGCGGTGACGTTAAAACCTTAGTCTGGTGCCGTTCAAATGAAACATCTAAAGATTACTTCCTCAAGAAAACACGTAAATGTACAATTCATTCATGATACGGGATTGCATGCCATTTAAAAGACTAGGGAAGATGGCAGCCATTGTCTCAACCATCAATGCCCGTAATTTTTGCCAGGTATTCTACTTGAAAATTATAGAAAACTGCGTTGTTTCGCTTATTGCTAATTACATGCAAAAATAACGTCGTATTTCTGTTAATGGGAAGAAAAATTGATTCTTTACGAGATCTGGATGAAAAGAATGATTCTTTCTTTAAGATGCACGGGTTTATTGTAAAAAAAAAACATTTCGTATGGTATCACATAACACTTAAACAACGCAGAAATATATTAACGTTTGAAAAACGAGTTTATCTAATATCACAAATATGTAAAAATAAAGAAAATAACAAGCTGTTTATTTAATGAAGAAATTTACTGCCATCAAAATATCTTCTATCCAATTTCCATACAAACACTGTTCATCTGATACGAAATGACGACATTTTCCCGCCTCTTCTCTTTTCATTCCCGCATCAAGAATTACAATCAAGCAGAAAGAGTCATTCATATTTCTTCGCTGTTTGAAGTACACGAGAGACGAAGAGGCAACTATTATTCTCGGTAAACCAACTGATTAATGAAAAGCCACGCTTTGTAAACTCTTTTCTTCCAATCCTCTGCCTATTCCGTCTCTCTCTGTCTCTCTGTCTCTCTGTCTCTCTGCCGTCTTTATATCTTGGTTCGTCCGTCCATCTTTCATCATCGCCTACCTTCTTACCGACTTCACACGAAAATTCTTTAATCTGCTTGTCAGTTATCCATTCCGCTGCCGATCTTTGGTGTCGGGTGCCGGGGAAAATCTGGCAGGTTGAGGAGTAAAAGAAGGAAGGAGGAAAAGAGATAGAAAATTGGTATGTCATTGAATGTTGGAAGTGATGCTGCAATACTCAGGATTAGACATCAGCGCTCAAAAGAGTCTTGAAGGTATAATTATGTGCGTGTGTGCTCTGTAGAAAGTGGCTAAGACTGAAGTTTTGTAAGGCTGGGTGACAGTGATCAAGGTGCCATGATTTTCGATTCATCGCCTAACGTTTATGTGTGTAGTTATATCGCGAGTAATAGTTCCACCTGGTTTCCATAGATAGATAGATAGATAGATAGATAGATAGATAATGAACAGACTGAGATAGATAGATAGATAGATAGATAGATAGATAGATAGATAGATAGATAGATAGATAGATAGATAATGAACAGACTGAGATAGATAGATAGATAGATAGATAGATAGATAGATAGATAGATAGATAGATAGATAGATAGATAGATAGGAACTAACAAAGAAATATGGAAATATAAACAGAAAAGCAGATATATTAGATAAATATGAAATGACTAAGAAATATAGGCAGATATATAGACAGACAGACAATCAGAACGGACAAAAATATGGATATATAGACAAACAAGTAGATAGATAGATAGATAGATAGATAGATAGATAGATAGATAGATAGATAGATAGATAATGAACAGACTGAGATAGATAGATAGATAGATAGATAGATAGATAGATAGATAGATAGATAGATAGATAGATAGGAACTAACAAAGAAATATGGAAATATAAACAGAAAAGCAGATATATTAGATAAATATGAAATGACTAAGAAATATAGGCAGATATATAGACAGACAGACAATCAGAACGGACAAAAATATGGATATATAGACAAACAAGTAGATAGATAGATAGATAGATAGATAGATAGATAGATAGATAGATAGATAGATATGAACAGACTGAGATAGATAGATAGATAGATAGATAGATAGATAGATAGATAGATAGATAGGAACTAACAAAGAAATATGGAAATATAAACAGAAAAGCAGATATATTAGATAAATATGAAATGACTAAGAAATATAGGCAGATATATAGACAGACAGACAATCAGAACGGACAAAAATATGGATATATAGACAAACAAGTAGATAGATAGATAGATAGATAGATAGATAGATAGATAGATAGATAGATAGATAGATAAAGACTGATAGATAGATAGATAGATAGATAGATAGATAGATAGATGATAGATAGACACGGAATGACTTAGAAATATACATAGAGCGTGGAGTTTGGGTGGATAACAAGAGAAAGATTGCTACGAGTCACTAGAGCTAAGGACAGGTGGTAGGCCAAGATAGCCTACGTCCTGAATAGACACGGCACATAGAAGAAATAGACGGAGAGACAATCATGCATGAACATAGATAGATAGATAGATAGATAGATAGATAGATAGATAGATAGATAGATAGATAGATAGATATGAACAGAATGAGATAGATAGATAGATAGATAGATAGATAGATAGATAGATAGATAGATAGATAGATAGGAACTAACAAAGAAATATGGAAATATTAACAGAATAGATAAATATGAAATGACTAAGAAATATAGGTATATATATAGACAGACAGACAATCAGAACTGACAAAAAATATGGATATATAGACAGACAAGTAGATAGATAGATAGATAGATAGATAGATAGATAGATAAAGACTGTGATAGATAGATAGATAGATAGATAGATAGATAGATAGATAGATAGATATGAACAGAATGAGATAGATAGATAGATAGATAGATAGATAGATAGATAGATAAAGACTGTGATAGATAGATAGATAGATAGATAGATAGATAGATAGATAGATAGATAGATAGATCCGAATAGACTGAGATAGATAGATAGATAGATAGATAGATAGATAGATAGATAGATAGATCTGAATGACCAAGAAATATGGAAATGTAGACAGACAAGTAGATAGATAGATAGATAGATAGATAGATAGATAGATAGATAGATAGATAGATAGATAGATAGATAAAGACTGTGATAGATAGATAGATAGATAGATAGATAGATAGATAGATAGATAGATAGATAGATAGATAGATAAAGACATGATAGATAGATAGATAGATAGATAGATAGATAGATCTGGGTTGACAAGAAATACTTAAATATAGACAGACAAGTAGATAGATAGATAGATAGATAGATAGATAGATAGATAGATAGATAGATAGATGAATAAAGACTGGCAGTAGATAGATAGATAGATAGATAGATAGATAGATAGATAGATAGATAGATAGATAGATAAAGACTGTGATAGATAGATAGATGGATAGATAGATAGATAGATAGATCTGAGTTGACCAAGAAATATGGAAATATAGACAGACAAGTAGATATAGATAGATAGATAGATAGATAGATAGATAGATAGATAGATAAAGACTGTGATAGATAGATAGATAGATAGATAGATAGATAGATAGATAGATAGAATAGATAGATAGATAGATAAAGACTGCTGATAGATAGATAGATGGATAGATAGA
Source organism: Ascarosepion bandense (assembly GCA_037127315.1). Lineage (NCBI taxonomy): Eukaryota > Metazoa > Mollusca > Cephalopoda > Sepiida > Sepiidae > Ascarosepion > Ascarosepion bandense. The sequence continues at coordinate 817,811 of JBBBDQ010000200.1, read as the reverse complement.
TAGATAGATAGATCTACCAGGTTGACCAAGAAATATGGAAATATAGACAGACAAGTAGATAGATAGATAGATAGATAGATAGATAGATAGATAGATAGATAGATAGATAAAGACTGTGATAGATAGATAGATAGATAGATAGATAGATAGATAGATAGATAGATAGATAAAGACTGCTTGATAGATAGATAGATGGATAGATAGATAGATAGATAGATCTGGGTTGACCAAGAAATATTGATAGACAGACAGATAGATAGATAGATAGATAGATAGATAGATAGATAGATAGATAGATAAAGACTGCTTGA
>JBBBDQ010000200.1:577500-812500 GCA_037127315.1 Ascarosepion bandense | reverse complement strand
AAAGACTGTGATAGATAGATAGATGGATAGATAGATAGATAGATAGATCTGAGTTGACAAAATATGTAAATAGACAGACAAGTAGATAGATAGATAGATAGATAGATAGATAGATAGATAGATAGATAGATAGATAGATAGATAGATAAAGACTGTGATAGATAGATAGATAGATAGATAGATAGATAGATAAAGACTGTGATAGATAGATAGATAGATAGATCTGGATTGACCAAGAAATATGGAAATATAGACAGACAAGTAGATAGATAGATAGATAGATAGATAGATAGATAGATAGATAGATAGATAGATAGATAGATAGATAGATAGATAGATAGATAGATAGATAGATAGATAGATAGATAGATAGATAAAGACTGTGATAGATAGATAGATAGATAGATCTGGGTTGACAAAGAAATATGGAAATAGACAGACAAGTAGATAGATAGATAGATAGATAGATAGATAGATAGATAGATAGATAGATAGATAGATGAAGACTGTGATAGATAGATAGATAGATAGATAGATAGATAGATAGATAGATAGATAGATAGATAGATAGATAGATAGATAGATAGATAGATAGATAGATAGATGGATAGATAGATAGATAGATAGATCTACAGGTTGACAAGAAATATTAGGTAGACAGACAAGTAGATAGATAGATAGATAGATAGATAGATAGATAGATAGATAGATAAAGACTGTGATAGATAGATAGATAGATAGATAGATAGATAGATAGATAGATAGATAGATAGATAAAGATAGATAGATAGATAGATGGATAGATAGATAGATAGATAGATAGATAGATAGATAGATAGATAGATAGATAAAGACTGTGATAGATAGATAGATAGATAGATAGATAGATAGATAGATAGATAGATAGATAGATAAAGACTGTGATAGATAGATAGATGGATAGATAGATAGATAGATAGATAGATAGATAGATAGATAGATAGATAAGACATATGATAGATAGATAGATGGATAGATAGATAGATAGATAGATACGAGTTGACCAAGAAATGGAAATATAGACAGACAAGTAGATAGATAGATAGATAGATAGATATATAGATAGATAGATAGATAGATAGATAGATAAAGACTGTGATAGATAGATAGATAGATAGATAGATAGATAGATAGATAGATAAAGACTGATAGATAGATAGATAGATAGATCTATGAGTTATTGAGAAATATGGAAATATAGACAGACAAGTAGATAGATAGATAGATAGATAGATAGATAGATAGATAGATAGATAGATAGATAGATAGACAAAGACTGTGATAGATAGATAGATAGATAGATAGATAGATAGATAGATAGATAGATAAAGACTGTGATAGATAGATAGATAGATAGATCTACAGGTTGACCAAGAAATATGGAAATATAGACAGACAAGAGTAGATAGATAGATAGATAGATAGATAGATAGATAGATAGATAGATAGATAGATAGATAGATAAAGACTGTGATAGATAGATAGATAGATAGATAGATAGATAGATAGATAAAGACTGTGATAGATAGATAGATAGATAGATCTGAGTTGACCAAGAAATATGGAAATATAGACAGACAAGTAGATAGATAGATAGATAGATAGATAGATAGATAGATAGATAAAGACTGTGATAGATAGATAGATAGATAGATAGATAGATAGATAGATAGATAGATAGATAGATAAAGACTGTGATAGATAGATAGATGGATAGATAGATAGATAGATAGATAGATAGATAGATAGATAGATAGATAGATGATAGATAGATAGATAGATAGATAGATAGATAGATAGATAGATAGATAGATAAAGACTGTGATAGATAGATAGATGGATAGATAGATAGATAGATAGATAGATAGATAGATAGATAGAATAGATAGATAAAGACTGTGATAGATAGATAGATGGATAGATAGATAGATAGATAGATCTGAGTTGACAAAGAAACAAATATAGACAGACAAGTAGATAGATAGATAGATAGATAGATAGATAGATAGATAGATAGATAGATAGATAGATAGATAAAGACTGTGATAGATAGATAGATAGATAGATAGATAGATAGATAGATAAAGACTGTGATAGATAGATAGATAGATAGATAGATAAATAAGAGATAACAAATAGACAGACAAGTAGATAGATAGATAGATAGATAGATAGATAGATAGATAGATAGATAGATAGATAGATAGATAAAGACTGTGATAGATAGATAGATAGATAGATAGATAGATAGATAGATAGATAGATAGGGCCTTTGTAGATAGATAGATAGATAGATACAGGTTGACCAAGAAATATGGAAATATAGACAGACAAGTAGATAGATAGATAGATAGATAGATAGATAGATAGATAGATAGATAGATAGATAGATAGATAGATAAAGACTGTGATAGATAGATAGATAGATAGATAGATAGATAGATAGATAGATAGATAAAGACTGTGATAGATAGATAGATAGATAGATCTGGGTTGAAAGCCAAGAAATATGGAAATATAGACAGACAAGTAGATAGATAGATAGATAGATAGATAGATAGATAAAGACTGTGATAGATAGATAGATAGATAGATAGATAGATAGATAGATAGATAGATAAAAGACTGCTTGATAGATAGATAGATAGATAGATCTGGGTTGACCAAAGAAATATGGAAATATAGACAGACAAGTAGATAGATAGATAGATAGATAGATAGATAGATAGATAGATAGATAGATAGATAGATAGATAGATAGACATGATAGATAGATAGATAGATAGATAGATAGATAGATAGATAGATAGATAAAGACTGTGATAGATAGATAGATAGATCTGAGTTGACCAAGAAATATGGAAATATAGACAGACAAGTAGATATCAACATATAACTGCACTCACTCTTTGATTATTATGTGCAGGGTGCAGTTTAACGAGAGACCAACACAATTCCTTGTGAGTTGTCTCCACTATTGGTGGTGATTTACTTTATTAAGAGTGCTCGATACTTAGTAGAGCATTATATATGGTAATATTTTTATTATAAGTTTATAATAAAAACATAGTTTACTACAACCCAAGAGCAGTGATTTTTCGGTACGATCTTATTAGCACCTCATCAGACTCTTTTTTTTTCTTTTAGTAATTATTATATATCAGTCAGTTGAGTGCCATACGTGATACACGCTTGGGCGATCATGTCTCGAAAGAGACATGACTGACTGGGCAGAAGATTATCCCACAGTAGGTTGCCATTGCTTTCTGCAGTAGACTGGTTGCCGACCACGGCTATAGAACCCAATCTATCCTGTTATTTAACTCATAACTGGAAGGAATAGACGGGTTAATACCTTTCCCAAGGGTATTTGCGCGTAAGTGAATGTAATGAATTCAGCTGGAATTTGAACTCGACTCCCCGATTTCTCGTTCCGAGCCGATATCCAATGCACCACAACGCACATCCCTAATTATTATATATAGAACATTAAAAAATTGTAATTTTTGTTATTACAATGGTTTATTTTTATTGAGCAATATTGACACACCTGCAAGCATATTCTCCAAGTACGACCCCTTCATTTTATAAATAACCATGAATTCATCTTATATTTTCTAAATAAATCATTTTCACTATTTATTTTAAAGTATCACCTGAAGACGAACAATATTTTTCTGAAACATGAAAATTTTTGTGTAGTGATATGATGCTTTCATTAACCATTGTTATTCTGATCACACTAGATGTTATGCCAGGATTTGTTACCGAAGGTCACAATTTAACCAACATAAGGTACGCGCAAATGCCCTTGGGAAAGCTATTAATCCGTCTCTTCCTTCCAGTTATGAGTTAAATAACAGGATAGATTGGGTTCTATAGCCTTGGTCGGCAACCAGTCTACCGCAGAAAGCAATGGCAACCTACTGCGGGATAATCTTCTGCCCAGTCAGTCATGTCTCTTTCGAAACATGATCGCCCAAAGCGTGTATCACGTATGGCACTTAACCGACTGAAGGTACGCAGATGGTACAGTGCTGATAGCAGACATAAAAAAAACTACAAGACCCCGTACAGTAGGAAGCTGAAGAGAGTGACGAGAAAGGACTACAAATAAACTGCAAGAAAACCGAATACATGGTTATCAGCAAAAAGAGCTGCCCAAATACCAAATACAGTTAGGGGATACTAAAATCAATCAGGTACAAAAATTTCAATATCTGGGAAGTGTTCTAAGTGCGACACAGAGATCCGAAGGTGAATTGGTATGGCGAAGTACACATTCCAGAAGTTGAGTCGAGGATTAAGAGACGAGAAAATTTTGCTTGAAACACAGAAAAGAGTACAGGATTATTGCTATGGGATTTCAGTTCTTCAATATGGCAGTGAATGCTGTACAATCTAAACAAAGATTAAGGAAAAACTTGAAGCAATTGAAATGTGGTTCTACAGAAGAATGCTGCAAATATCATGGATCGAGCATGTGAGCAATGATGAAGCTTTGAAAAGGATGGAAACTAAAAGAAAATTAATACTGAGCATCAGGAAGAGAAAACTAAAGTTCCTGGGACATGCAATGAGGAAGGAGGGATTGGAGAACCTGATACTAACAGGCCAGATAGAGGGAAAAAGAGACAGGGCAAAGCAGCGGATAACACATTTGAAGGACCTGGGCAGGTGGATGACAGAACGGGGGTTGCGTGCTGTAACAGGAGAAAGCGTGCCAGGGATAGGAAGACGCGGAAAACCATGATCGCCTACGTCCTGAAAGGACAAGGCACATAGAAGAAGAATAACAAAATTACAATATTAAGCTCTACTTTGTATTAAGCACTCCTTATAAAAGTGAATGCTTGAACAGTGGATTTTAATCTACCTGAGCGTCACAAATACCATTATGGACACTTAATGCATAATAACAACAATTAATTTATACTTTAAACAAAACGTTCACGGCCTCTCACACTTTTTATTCTTTACCAATTTCTCTCGTTTGAACAACCCTATTTCTGTTTTTAATATACATATTGTCATCCACAGACAGATCTGTTTCGCTGTATCACAGCTCATCAGTACGGTTAGACTCCGATTGCTTTTTAACCTAGGATTGAAACCCGACCGAATTGGCGTCAGTCGGCGATTCTACCTCTGGGCTACGGGTGTTCGGTAGAAGAAGGCAGACATTCAAGCCTGTATATTATCATTATACGCGCCCAATAGCCAGAGTACTCTAATTCATGTTACTGAATGAGCGATGCGTAGATGCTAGAGTAGCTACTGTTTTTCAAAGTCTACCATTCTTCCAGAGTGCTCAATCAGGGTATGAGAGCGTATATATATATATATATATATATAAATTTCCAAACATTATGTAGATAGACAAGTTGAATATATATATTTAATGTCTTATTCGTGCAGACGTTAGTATTTTCGTAGAAGCAACCCCTCTTTCTCTCTCTCTTTTCTTTTGTACACACTCTCATTTCATGTCGACGATTATGCGCAGGCGTTTGCGCATGCTTAAACAATCACATTCAACTGGCCACTTGTGATGTTCTGATCCCCACAGACTGTCTTGATTTTTATACTGATTGCCTCTTACCTCAATTTGACCACCGACCGTTTCACTAACTCCGCATCAGTTTCATCTTCCCTCCCTCCCCCTCTCTCTCTCTCTTCACAACACACAAAATTTGCCATTTTCTGAAGAGGTCTGCTACCTTATTTTCGCCCATTAAGTCGCACCACCTGTCGGTTTAATATTGACGTCTGTCACGTCCCTACCTGGTTGACAATCGATCAAAAGGTACGATATAGCAGTGTTAATTGACTATAGATGAGATTTTTCTCACAGATGAGTGAATTTCAGAGTTCGACGAAAGGATTCATTCATTTTAGCTGTTTATTTAATAAATATTCTCTCTCCCCACCCCGCTTCTGTCCTTCTGTTCCTGTTTTTATCTCACTTTTCCTCCTACTTCCGTGTAATAGATGGTGACTTTGGATGTGAAATCGGAAAACAGGGTTCGAATTTCAATCTGGTTCATTCCATTCACTTCCGCGTAAATAAACTTAAGATAGATGTGGATCCAACTCATCCCACAAGCTAAAATAAATAGCAGAACTTGTATCTGGAAAAATCATTGTTATTCCTAAAAGAATTGTCATGCAATATTTATTCACAAAAATCGAATTACAGCCTACAAAATGTTTCAGCTTTAAATAATCAGCAAAAGATAGATCTTTTCCTTTTATTTGCCGTGTCCTTTCGGGATGTAGGCGATCATGGCCTGCCACATCTTCCTATGCCTACTAGCTCTTAACATGCTTTCTTCCGTTACCCCACCCAAACCCCACTCAAATCATCCATTTGCTTAAGCCCATCAAATATGTTATGCGTTGATTTCGCCTAACTATCTTCCTCTTCATCTGACCTGTGAGTATCAGATTCGCCAAGCCCTTCTTCCTCAGTACATGTCCAAAAACTTCAGCTGTCTTTTCTTGATATTAGTTATAAGTTTCTTTTTTGTTTCAAAAACCTCATCGTTGTTCACGTGCTCGGTCCAGGATATCCTCAACATTCTTTGTAGAACCATATTTCGGTTGCTTCAAGTCATCAAGTCTTTGAGAAGATTGTCCAGCATTCACTGCCATATAGAAGCAAGATGTAAAAAAGAAAGAAAAAAACATCAATAAATTGACTACTTTCTAGTATCTTTGCTTTTCTCTCTCTTTCTCTATCGCACTTTGCTTCTTCTTTCCTTTTTCCTTTTTCTCACTTCTTATCATTCTCTCATTCTCTCCTTTTTATCTCTTCACTTTCTTTCTCTGTCTCTTCTTATCGTTTTCTCCTCTTTATCTCCTACCTTTCCTTCTTTGTCTCTTTATCGTTCCTTGCTTCTTTTTATCTCTTCTCGTTCCTTCTTTCTCTTTCTCTTTATCTCTTTTATTTTGTGGAAAATTAATAGCTTGATGATATTATTTACTTTTCTAGTTATATGCGCTAAGCACTTTTGTTGTTACTGCGGTTGGAAGTTTTTGAGTGATGCAGATTTTGTTATCTGCTAATGCTCCCTGTTTGTAATATTTTAGCGACAGTCTAAAAAGAAATGCTAAGGATAAGAAAACAATTCCTAATCAAGCTCTTCTGATTAGGAATTGTCTTCTTATCATTAGCATTTTTTTTCTTTTCATTTTTTGTGTGTTTGTTTCTTTTCAAGCGAATTAGTTAATTCCCGTGTTTAACACTCGTATATCATATCTAGATGTGCGTTGTGGTGCAGTGGATATTGACTCGGAACGAGAAATCGGGGAGCCGAGTTCGAATTCCATTTGAATTCCTCGCATTGATTTACGCACAAATACCCTTGGGAAAGGTATTAATCCTTCTCTCCCCTCCAGTTATGGGTTAAATAAAAGGACAGATTGGGTTCTATAACCTTGGTCGGCAATCAGTCTACCGCAGAAAGCAATGGCAACTTACTGCGGGATAATCTTCTGCCAAGTCAGTCATATCTCTTTCGAGACATGATCGCCCAAAGCGCGTATCACGTATGACACTTAACTGACTGACTGAATATAATAGTTGAAATCATGGTTAAGGTTTCTACTGGTCATAAAGTGGGGGATCGGTTTTTTATTGTTATGAAGTAATAAACTGATCCCCCATTAATTACTACTTAATAATGTAATACATCTCTTCCGCCTCTAGCTATGAGTCAAATAATAGGACAGATTGGGTTCTATAACCTTGGCTGGCAACCAGTCTACCGCAGAAAGTAATAGCAACCTACTCCGGGATAATCTTCTGCCCAGACATGATCGCCCAAAGCGTGTATCACGTATGGCACTTAACTGACTGACTGAAATCATATCTGGTGTTGCATATTCATTTTACAATTTAAGTCTTTAGCAGACTGGCAAGTGCTTTTCATTGCATTTTCTTTGCTTTTTTTTTTTAATGCTTTCCAACTAACCGTTAGCTTGGTGTCAGTAAGTGCTTGCTAAGACTAGTCGAGTTAATCATTATTAGTTGGTTCGATCCTTACTTTTTCTTCTTCTATGTGCTCTGTCCCTTCAGGACGTAGGCGATCATGGCTTTCCACGTTTCCCTATCCCTGGTGGCTCTGAGCACGCCTTCTCCTGTTACACTGTGCAATCCTCGTTCCGTCATCCACCTGATTAGGTCCTTCAAATATGCCTTCCCCTGTCTCTTTTTCCCTCTATCTGGCCTGTTAGTATCAGATTCTCCAGGCCCTCCTTACTCATTGCATGTCCCAGGAACTTCACCTGTCTCTTCCTGATGCTCAGTATTAATTTCCTTTTTATTTCTATCCTTTCCAAAACCTCATCATTGCTCACATGCTCGATCCATGAGATTCGCAGCATCCTTCTGTAAAACCACATTTCAATTACTTCAAGTTTTTCCTTTAAAAATTCGACCTTAAATAAACCAAGAAGACTTGACATGTTGTGAAATAAAACAACACCACTAGTAGCACTTTTAAAAATAAAGTACTACTAAACCATAGAAACGAATTGACAATATTATGGAAACGCTGTAAATATTTCACTTTAAAATTTAACTAATCATAATGTTCATTTATAATTTATGTTCTAATCTTGCATAACAATTATTTTATTAAAATTAATGATCCGCACAATACTTATTTGGTTTTCATAACTCTAATATACCTTAGTATACCATAATTACTTAATTCAAATTTTGACATAAACAATTTAGCCCCTTTAACAAATACAGCAGTATAAAAAATTAAATTTAAAAAACTTAAAATCTGAATGCTGTCAAAAACCAACGTCTCCACTTTTAAATAATATATGTTCCTAGTATGTATCCTCTCCAGACAAATAAAAAGTGTCATCAATTTCCTTCAGTCAGTTAAAGTGCCATACGTGATACACGCTTGGGCGATCATGTCTCGAAAGAGACATGACTGACTGGGCAGGAGATTATCCAGCAGTAGGTTGCCATTGCTTTCTGCAGTAGACTGGTTGCCGACCAAGGCTATAGAACCCAATTTAACCCATAACTGGAAGGAAGAGACGGATTAATACCTTTCCCAAGGGTATTTGCGCGTAAGTGAATACAATGGATTCAATTTCCTTCACGCGACCTAAATGTTCAACTTCATAGTTTAACCTTATTCTCACTTTTGATTGAGTAATACAGACACACCCATAATCATATTATTTAACTTCCTCCAATCACCCCTCCTTAACTTTCTAAATAACCATGAATTTATTTTAAATTTTGTAAAATAAATTATTTTCAACATTTTTTTTAAAAATATCACCTGAAGAAGAAAAAGAATGTTCTGAAACATGAAATATTTGTGTAGGGATATAATGCTTTTATAAACCATTGTAATAACAAATCTACAATATATATATGTATATATACAAACTAAGGAATACTAAATACTTATGCTACCATGGTTTCCACCGATAAGGTTTCGACAAGGTTAATTATGTTCCCCAGCGTCTCATTCATCTGTTTATACATAAACGGGAAGTACGATGGAAGGGGAGGGGAAAAGCAAGAAGAGAGGGAATGAAAAGGGAGAAAGAAATTATACATGTATTCTCATCCGGGTTCATACAAGAACAAAAATATATTTTCTAGAGTGCTTATAGTACGACATCAACTCAGACCTCTGATTTAAAAGCCTATTTTGGTCTCATTGCTAATTTCTCCTCTTCCTGGCATATAACTAATGTTGTAAGGCTTGGCTTTCTTTAAAATGCTACAACGTATACTAAGGCTCTTTCCATTTTTTTCCTTTGTTTCCCACACATGGCTAAGCAGTTTTGTACAATTTCTAGTTTTCCAATATATATATGTATATATGGAGTCGACAAAATAATGGAAACACCTAGTACCACAATGAAAATTAAATTTTCAAAAGCTTGTATATTTTTATGTGTGTTTTAGTACATCATATTTTTTTTTTAATTTTTGACTTTTTATAGACATTATTTAAATAACTTTATTAAAATCAACAATCTGGACTATTCAAGAGTTTTAGGTGATCAACTTCCTCCTATGGTTCAGGAATTGTTTCCGGGGGGAAATACAATCTTTTAGGATGATAATGTACCCAGTAATACTCAGTAATACTGCTAAACTTGTAGCTGAATGACATTCTGAACATTCTAATAAAACAGAACATCCTATCTGGCCATTACAGTCCTCATATCTCATCATCATTGAACATTTATGCTTCATTTTCGAAAAAAAAAAGTGAGGCGTTGATATCCTCTACCATCGAAAGAATTGAAAACATTAGCGACTATTTTAGCTGAAGAATGGATAAACTTTTCTCTGGAAACCATTCAAAGTCGATCTCACGCAGAATTCAAACTGTAATTACTGCCAAAGGCGGTCCTATACCATATTGAAATGAATTTTAAGGTATTCCCATTATATTGTCCACACCCTGTAGATTAATGTATATTTGGGCAACAATTTTTTTTTATTTTTTCGTTAAATATAGCAGACACGGACATTAGTTTATTTAGTTTTTTTGGCGTTCTTGCGTTTTGCCGCGTGCTGAAAATATACATACATACATACATACATACATACATACATACATACATACATACATACATACTAGCTGGCCACTCGTATTCGAGTATACCCGTCAGCCAAGGCGGCTAGCTAATCCCCATTGCAGACACCTGCTCAGACCCACTTCTGTTTGTTCAGCACCCACAGAGCCCACCAACAGTCTGCACAAGGCCAGGACGCTAGGTCACTATGACCTGTGACTTCGAGCTACAACAAAACGGTCAGTTTACCCAATTTCGCTCACAAGGCTTGGGTCTATTCGTGGTTTGCAGGCAATTTCCAAATGTGCCGCACTGAGTTTGCCTCCTCCAGGCCTATAACATCAAGAAGTCAACTTCTTGACAAATCGGCCATGGTAAGATTCGAACCCGAGCTCCATCGTCAGAAAACGAACGTTCTAATCACTCGCCCATATATATATATAAATTAAAAAAGGATTAATTCAATGATGTTGAATGGCCATTTCGATATGAAGATCCCACGGGGGATAACACATCACCTCAGCAACAGAAAAATCCTTTCAGAAACGTGGGGATCTTCATATCGAAATGGCCATTCAACATCATTGAATTAATCCTTTTTTAATTTATATTTGCTCTGTAATATTTTATTACATGGAGCTCTCTTCCTGTATCATTTTTTCATATTAAAATAAAATTTTTAATATTAATTAGGATCGGGTTTTTGGAATTTAACTTCCTGCTTTTTTCCCTTGGATTGAAGTATCTGAATTAATATACATATATATATATATATATATATATATATATATATATATATATATATATATGCCGATAATTATTAGGCCACTCCAGTTTTTTTTAAAGAAATTATGTATTTCATACTATTTTTAGTATTTGTTGCCAAGTAGATGATTCTAAATGAAAATAGAATGAATCTTTTGTTATTATAACTTCGCAAAATTTTACATGACAAGGAACCAAAGATGAACTCGTCCGAATCACCCTAAATTTTCTTCATTCTTTTATTGATGAAACTACAATATAGTTAATTATTATATAAATAATATATAAATTTATAAATATTATATAAATAATAATATAATATTTATAAATTTACCTGGTGCATGTGTTATTGTGAAATATTAACAAAAGAACCATTCTATTTTCATTTACAATTATTCACTTGGCAATAAAAACTTTAAAAAATAGTATGAAATACATCATTTTTTTAAACACTAGAGTGGCCTAATAATTATGGCCGGTAGTGTTATATATATATGAGTATATGTGTGTGTGCGTGTGTGTGATAAAATATAATTTTAAGTTATGCTATATTTTGGAATTAAAATACTCAATATCAAGGATAGAGTGTGCTTAAATATAAAAGTGGACATTGCAGTCAACACCATACGATGACAGTCTGTTTCCTATTTAAAGGCAATATTCAGGCCTGAAGACTGCAAAAGCCTGAAGACTGCATCTTCTCTTCTGGTTCTCTATTTTATTTCGTTAATTAATGACTACCGCTTTTCTGTTATCAGTCAGTTAAGTGCCATACGTGATACACGCTTTGGGCGATCATGTCTCGAAAGAGACATAACTGATTGGGCAGAAGTTTATCCCGCAGTAAGTTGCCATTGCTTTTTGCAGTAGACTGGTTGCCATGCTATAGAACCCAATCTGTCCTGTTATTTAACCCATAACTGGAGGGAATAGACGATTTAATACATTTCCTAAGCATATTTGCGCGTAAGTAAATGCAAGGAATTCAACTGGAATTCGAACTCGGCTCCCCAATTTCTCATCCCGAGTCGATATCCACTGCACCACAACGCACATCTTTTTCTATGATATTTGTTCTATTTAATGTATGACAATTTCGTTTTAATGCTCGTATAAACTCGTAGTTCTGTCGAATGATATTGAAGGAAAACGCTGGAACAAAAGATTAGTGAAGAAACTTTTTAACAACATTGATTAATAATGGAATCATAGTGTAGTGAATACCATAATTAGTGCAGCAATGCGTGCGACCCACTTTGCGACCTGTGTTCTTATGAGCAGAAGTCCTACCCAGAGGACAAATCTATGTTCAACTATTGAGTGTAAGGCAGATCGGCTGACTTCCTGCACAATTTTTATGCAAATAGAGCATATATTATAGGATAGCTATGTGCGTCGTGGAGCAGCTTGGAACGAGAAATTGGAGAGCCGAGTTCAATTTCCAGTTGAATTTTTTGCATTCTATTACGTGAAAATTGACTTGGGAAAGGTATTAATCCATCTCTCTTCCCTCTAGCTATGAGTTAAAAAGCAGAACAGATTATATTCTACAGCCTTGGTTGGTAACCAGTCTACCGCAGAAAATAATGGCAAACCTACTGCGAAAAAATAATCTGCCCAGTCAAACATAACTCTTTCAGGATATGATCACCCAAGCGTGTATCAGTGTATCACATATGGCACTTAACTGACTGATTATGAGACAGAGGTAATATTAAGTTTCTTTCCATCTAATTGTCTTTCCTTCCTCCCTCTCTCTCTCTCTCTCTCTCTCTCTCTATATATATATATATATATATATATATATATATATATATATATATCTATCTATCTATATATATATATATATATATATATATATATATATATCTGTTGTGGAGTTATTTTCGCAGTGCTAAAATCGGTCCTAATAGGTTCGACGTACAAAACGTTAGGAACTTGATATAATATGTATTATGCAGTGTAATCTTGCCAGGTCACTAACTACTTTCGTATTCGACTAACTGTCGACTACTTTCGTCCAACATCGACTGACCGTCGTTCCTCTTACTACTCCGACTTAGATTAGGTGGGAGAGTCTATTCACTATAGAATAGGTGTGTTTCACCATAACACACACACACACACACACTCTCTCTCTCTCTCTATTTCTCTTCTTTCTTTTTATTAATGAATTCAATGATCTCTTCCCACCTTCCTCTTTTTTCTTTACTCTTATCCGTCTTTCTCATTTCTTTCTCTCTCTCTCTCTACTTTCTACTATCGTCTTCCCGTCTCTCTCTCGTTCTCATTTTTTTCTTTAGGTTTTCTCTCTCTCTCATTCCTTATGTCATTCCCTATTTCCACGCTTCTCTTTCTTTCCGTCTCTTTCTTTTTCGTTTTACTCTTTTTTTTTCATCTGTCTCACTTCTGTCTCTCTATATATACATATAATTGTCCCTTTCCCCTTTTTCTTTTCTTCTTCCCTTTTTCGTTCTCTCTCTTTCACCATATCTCCCCGTTTTCCTCCTTCCATTCCTTTCCTCTCCTCTATATTTTTCGTTTTCACATTCTCACCTTTTCAATTCCTTTCTTTCTAACTTTCTCCAGATCCTTCACTTATTTCCCCCCCCTCTCTCTCTATATATATATATATATCCTTCTCGCTGTCCTTTCTCTCTTTCTCACCATTCCTGTTCACTCTTTCATTCATCATTTTCCTTCTTCACCGTCTGACGTAATTTTCACTCTTTTTATCTATCTATATTTTCCATCTCATTCACTTCTTCTCTCTTTCTCCATTTCTGCCACTCCTTCTTCTTTCTCTCTCTCTCTCTCTCTCTCTCTCTCTATCTATCTATCTATCTATCTCATCCCATTTCTTTAACTTCTACGCACTCTTTGTCTATATTTGTTCATATCTTTCCCTTCTCTCACACACACACTCTCTCTCTATCGATATATTTATCTTTTCCATCTCTTTCACTTCTTCTCTCTCTCACATCTCTTTTTCTTCTTTTTCTCTCTCTCTCTATCTATATTTTTCCATCACTTTCAACTCTCTCTCTCTCTCTCTCTCTCTCTCTCTCTCTCTCTCTTCCCTCAAGAATTTGTGCCCAGTCATGAAAGAAACAGATGCGGGTTGGTCGAGTTAATCGGATCAATCATAAAGGAAAATAACATCCTTTCTTTTTCATTGTGAGTTGTCAAACATGCGACACGTGTGTGTGTGTGTGTGTGTGTGTGTGTGTGTGTGTGTGTGTGTGCTCGTAAGCTTGACGAGCACACACACACATACGCACAGACGCGCCTGCATATTGTGTGTCCTCATACTTGTTTTTCTGTGTAGTCTTCTGTTTATTTGCATGTTTTCAGATTTGTACGAGGGGGTGCTAAAATTGCCCTGTGCGACTCCCTTCCCAAAAAGTTACCAATATATATATATATAGATAATTAATATATATATATATATATATATATATATATATATAAATTATCAATATATTAATTATCAATATATTTTTGTTTCTTGATTTATGCCCTTCTTTACTGAGTCGAGAACTGATATGGTGATTTTCTAAGCGCAGCTTAGATATGACACAAGGCCGAAAGTATGGCTCACCCCAGAGAGGATAGAACTCACTAATCAACTATAACGATTCTGGTGAGACAAGCTTTACGCCACGTCAAAGTGTCCACACTAACCTGGTATGGGGATTTTCTAAGCGCAGATTAGATGTGGCACAATGCAGAAAGTATTGGGCACTCTGTGAGGATCGAACTCACTACTCCGTTGTAATGAATCTTGTGAGACAAGCTTGCTAACCATTACGCCACCTCGAGGTGCCCCTAACCTAATACGTGTGCGTTTTTGGAAGTTCTTTATGCTGATTTGTACGTGTTTGCATATATAAGTGGGAGTGTTATATGTGTGTGTGTGTGTGTGTGTGTGTGTGTGTGTGCGTGCGTGTGCGCGTGTATGTGTGTGCTTGCGCGTGAATCTGTTTTGCAGCTGCGCTAAGTGTGTATAAACAAATAGTCAATGTTAAAGCATAGATTTCGAACGTTGATTTTCAAGACAACATACTGATATTTGTTTATAGACTGAAGCTACCTCTCCTAAATTTCATCGTCATTATTCCCTTGGCGCTCAAAGTCAATCTTAATTTTTTTTTTAATCGTTTCACCCCAAGCAAGGCGGGACCGCCACTGATGCGCAGGGGGCTAAATAAGAGTAAAAGTTTAGATAGGAGGAGAGTAAAGAGAAAGACGAACCAATTACAGGGGGTGTCAGAGAAAGGACAAGAGAAGGATGGAAACACAGGTGTGAAGACAGTTGCGAAGGTCGAGAGAAAGGAAAAGAACAAAATATACAGGTTGATGTAAAAAGAACTGGAGTCAAGTGGATAAGAGATGGGAATTGACATTGCATTTACGCTGGTGTATATTTCTGTGTATATATTTGTTCATTTATGTTTCAGGATATGGGTATTCATGGCTCGCCACAATTTCCTATCATTTATATCTTTAAGCAATATCTACCCCTTTACTGTCGTACCTCTACAAGCATCCATTTAAAAAGTCCTGTCAGATATCTTGCACGATGTTTCCCACTATTGCTATCCTATGTTAAATTCTATCAGCCCATTTTCCTGATTTTACTTTATGTGCCCTGTCTCTCAGGACGTGGGCGATCGTGGCTATCCACAATTTCATCTGTCTCTTCTTTGAGTATAAGTTTACCTTTTGTTTTCATTTTCTCTAAAACCTCGACGTTGCTCACATGTTCAGCCAATGGTATCCTCAGAATCGATCTGAAGAACAACATTTCTGTTGCCTCAAGTCTGTTCCTGTCCTTGAGGAGATTGTTCTGCATTCACTGCCATATAGAAGGATAGATATCACGTGTGAGTTCAGTACTCTTTTCTTTGTTTGTAACGAAGTGTTTCTGTCTCTTAATACTCTGCTTAGCTTTGGGAATGCTTCTTTAGCGATGCCAATTTTTTACTTTTTCCTTATGATGTAAACTGATCCAACAGTTTTTGAATGGTATAAGTGTCCTTTCCTCTTAAAACTTCCTCGTTTCTCACATGTTCCCTTAATGGGTATTCTCAGCATAATTCTATCAATATATATATATATATACATGTGTGTGTGTGTGTGTGTGTGTGTGTGTGTGTGTGTGTGTGTGTGTCTGTGTGTGTGTGTGTGTGTGTGTGATAAAAAGAGAGAGATTTATTCTCGAAACGATAAACAAGTCTCGTTTCGTGCAATAAATTTTCAACCAATGAAATAAATTGCACAGATAGATAGATAGATAGATAGATAGATAGATAGATAGATAGATAGATAGATAGATATTAACAAACTGGGATATATAGATAGATAGATAGATAGATAGATAGATAGATAGATAGATAGATAGATAGATAAAAACAGACTGTGATAGATAGATATGAACAAACTGAGATAGATAGATAGATAGATAGATAGATAGATAGATAGATAGATAGATAGATAAAAAGATAAAAACAGACTGTGATAGATAGATATGAACAAACTGAGATAGATAGATAGATAGATAGATAGATAGATAGATAGATAGATAGATAGATAGATAGCGTAAAATTGACAATCACCATGCAATGTTGATTCCTATATCCACTCTGTCGCTATCTACAAAAGCTATATCTCCAATATTGCAAACTTTTATGCTATAAATGTAGAAAAAGTTAAACTGTACACACAAAGTTTGTGTGTGTGAAAAATTAAATATTAATATACTGTAACGAGGATGCATTTATGTGTAAAAATAATATTAATAATGTCTAAAAATTGTAATAAGGGATTCTATTGAGTCTTACTTGTTATTAAAAAAGTTTTAATTCATGAAGTAGTCGTAAAAAATAAGAAAATTAGAAATAGAACGTTTGGAAGATGCTAGAATGTTCGAGAAAATTTCAGCAGATTCGAGAGATTTCGAGAAATATGCAAATTAGGTGTTAGCCCCTATAAAAATAGGTTTTGGGAAGAGAGTAGTTAGTTGTTAACAGGATTTGCTGACATTATCAACTCCGACCCGATTCGAGGATCTGTGCATCCAGCCGAAAGAATCTCTACTAAAAGTTGCCGACCAACTAAAACCTGAAAAAGAACCTCATGGAACTGAATGGTGAAATAGATATTTTTGACTCTTTCATTGACCATACTGGAAATTATTCTTTATAAATACATTTGGGGACTTCCATAAAGTATAACACTTAAACTACTTCGCTAAGTTAACTGGAGAAAGATACTTGACACCTTCCTTCCCCTTCGTAACACTTACCCGTCACTCTGCCAATAGTAAACTCTATGTTTTCTATTCGAATGCAAAACATTGTATATTTGTAATATATTTTTATTTTGTGCTATCGTAAATTAAATATTTGTTTGAGATTTAACTCTGAGTTTTGGTCAATCATGTTTTTTTCTTTTATTACAACCTAACACGTAACAAAATTAGGGGTTCGTCCGACTCTATAAAATCGTAACAAAATTAGGAGCACGTACATTTCGATAATATAAAAAATAAATAAATAACAAAAATTAGGAGCTCGTCCAACTCGATAAAACAAACTAAATACATAAATAAATAACTAAATTAAGGGCTCGTCTAACTCGACAATATTGTAAAAACAAAACAAACAAACTAAACTCAATATACGTAATTCGCGAAAAGATAGTAACTACATTTAAGTATCTTTCGTAAAATATAAAAACAAAAACAATAACATGTCTTTTTCCTTTGCAAACTTTTTTAAGTTTAGACGATCTTAGCGAAACATTCGAAATTTTACAAAAATCGGACTTATTACAAATTGCCGACTATTTCAAATTTGTGATTTGACTCTGAGTTTTAGTCAATCATTTTTTTTCTTTTGTTACAACCTAACACGTAACAATACCTGTAAAAAATATAGCTAAAAGACAAAAATACTAACACACAGGAAAATCTCAATAGAAACGAAGAAAAGAGTTCTAGACTGCTACGTGATGTCAGTTCTTCAATACGGCTGTGAATGCTGGACAATATCATCGAAAATGAGGACAAAACTAGAAGCGGCCGAAATGTGGTTCTACAGAAGGATGCTACGGATATCGTGGACTGAGCATACAAGCAACGACGAGGTGTTAGAAAGAATGACAACAAAAAGGAAATTGATGCTGAGCATCAGGAAGAGACAACTGAAGTTCCTGGGACATGCAATGAGGAAGGAGAGCCTGGAGAACCTGATACTGACTGGACAGATAGAAGGAAGGAGAGACAGAGGAAGGCAGCGGATAACATATTTGCAGGGACTGATCAGGTGGATGACGGAACGGGGGTTGCCAGGAGCAACAGGAACAAACATACTAAGAGCCACAAGGGATAGGGAGACGTGGAGAGCCATGATCGCCTACGTCCTGAAGGGACAGGGCACATAGAAGAAGAAGAAGAAGAAGAAGAAGAAGAAGAAGAAGAAGGTAAATACGGATGTTTTCTTCTGTAATTTAGATTTATTTATTATTTTTTAGTCAGTACACCCCGAGCAAGGCAATAAACCTACTAAGACGCAATTGGTTACTGAGTGTGAAAGAATATGAGAAAAGACATTATTAAGGAGAGAGAACAATAGAATAACAGGAATTAAGGAGGCAGAAGAAAACGATTTGCATTGCATTTGAAAAGCAAAAGCCCGGAAGAGAGTTTCCCAAGCGGGAGAAGAAACTGATAGCATAGGACTTATAATAATATTTTTTTTTTTTTTTTTAATCATATCACCCCAAGCAAGGCGATAACGCCACTGATGCGCAGGGGGCTACGTAAGGGTAAAAAGAATGGAAAAGAGAAAACCGGAAACCGCATCCTAAACAGGAAACAAGGGATGAGCCTCTTCACCTGTTCAATAGATGTGGGTGGAGTGAGAACCGGGCGATAGTTTAGTCTATCTACTCCAATTGGAAAAAATAAAAATAAAAAGAGTGAAAAGACTTGAAAAGGAAAACCGGAAACCGCATCCTAAACAGGAAACAAGGTATGAGCCTCTTCACCTGTTCAATAGATGTGGGTGGAGTGTGAACCGGGCGATAGTTTAGTCTATCTACTCCAATTGGAAAAAAAATAAATAAATAAATAAAAGAGTGAAAAGACTTGAAAAGGGAAAACCGGAAACCGCATGAGAAGAAGAAAACAGAATTAAGGAGAGAGAACAATAAAAGAACAGGAATTAAGGAGGCAGAAGATAACGACTGGCATTGCATTTACGTTTTTGAAGACCAAAGTTGACTGAATGCAGGAAGCCGGAAATGAGTTCTACAAGCGAGAAGTGCAAGAAGAGAAACTGTTAATAATGTGTATGTGTAATGTATATGCACATAGGATATGCGTTGTGGTGCAGTGGATATCTACTCGGAACGATAAATCGGGGAACCGAGTTCGAATTCCAGTTGAATTCCTTGCATTCACTTACGCACAAATACCCTTGGAAAAGATATTAATCCGTCTCTTCTTTCCAGTTAGGGGTTAATTAATAGGAGAGATTGGGTTCTATAGCCTTGGCTGGCAACCAGTCTACCGCAGAAAGCAATGGCAACCTTCTGCTGGATAATCTTCTGCCCAGTCAGTCATATCTCTTTCGAGACATGATCGCCCAAGCGTGTATGACGTATAGCGTTTAAATAACTGACTGACCTCCATTGGCGGATTTGCGTTGTGGTGCAGTGGATATCGGCTCGGATCGAGTTCGAATTGGGGAAGGTATTAAACCGTCTCTTCCCTCCAGTTATGAGTTGAATAGTACGACAGATTGGGTTCTATAGCCTTGGCTAGCAACCAGTCTACCGCAAAAAGCAATGGCAACCTACCGCGGGGGAATCTTCTGCCCAGGCAGTCATGTCACTTTAGAGACATGATCGTCGAAGCGTATATTACATATGGCACTTAACTGACTGATATGCATATAACTAAAATTTAAGAAAAATATTTTTAAAAAACCGATACCCTTAAATATATTTATTTTCAAAACTTTTCTACTAATATTTTAATGGTGATTGTTCTGATGAGGTTTCCTACTTTATCCATCGACTGCATAAATTTAATCATGCAACTAGATTGGCAAGTGGGTCTCACTGATTTACTGTTGAACTAGCTAGATGCACTTGTATTTAGTTTCTTTTCTCGCTCTTCACACCTGTGGAAATCCCTTCCGTTTACTTGCTTCCCTGATAATTACTGTTATGGGGAAACACCCCTATTCCTCAGATAATGGACTCTCCCTCCTATATTAATAAGAGTTAACAGGAAGTTAACGGGAGAAGTTCTTGAGAAGTTCTTGGGAAGTTCTTGGGAAGTTCCTAGGAGATCTTTAGAGTTCTATTGGAGTTCAGTAGAACTACTAGGCAGTTGATATTAGTCGAATACTAAGGAGTTAGTTTTCAGTGGAAGATTACCAAGTTCCTAACATTTTGGGCGCGTTAAGTCGATGAGCAACCGACATAGCACGATTATAACCTTCAGTACGAAAACTACTCCACAACAATTACAATCTTTAAAAATTTAAGGCGACTATTAAGAAAATAGTCATAAGGTGACTATTAAGAAAATAAAGTCGTTCGAGTAAAATGATTTTGCCGACCAAGGCTATAGAACCCAATCTGTCCTGCTATTTGACCCATAACTGGAAGGAAGAGACGGATTAATACCTTTCCCAAGGGTATTTGCGCGTAAGTGAATACAATGGATTCAACTGGAATTCGAACTCGGCTCCCCGTTCCAAGCCGATATCCACTGTACCACAACGCACATCCTCAATCAAAGTACGTAGCCCAAAGAAAAAAACCCGAGACGAGTAACCTAAAACAAAAAGCGCTCAATACGCAAGTAGAGCAAACAAAGTAAATAACTAACCTAAAGAGCCAACAGACCTACCAAGGTTTCACCAAATTGGATCTTCAAGGAAGGTTGGCTAAAGAGGCTAAAATAAGGCGATAAGATATTAAAAAAAAACTCTGAAAATCACGTGATCGAACAGAAGACACCAAACATCAAAGGGGGAGCTAACAACATTTTATTACAAATATATATATATATATATATATAGAGAGAGAGAGAGAGAGAGAGAAAGAGAGAGAGAGAGAAATAGAGATAGACAGACAGACAGGCAGACAGACAGACAGACAGACAGACAGACAGATAAGATCACCGTCTGATAACCAATCAGTCGGATTTCGATCCCAGCTTGAAGCAAACTGTTAATCTAGCCGCACTGATGAGTTGTCATACAGAGAAACAGACCTGTACGCAGATTATTATTTATGCTTTTGCCAGTCGATAGAGCACTCTAGGAGGAGGTAGATTTCATAAAAATGTACCCACTTACGCTTTACACAACGTTCTTCGGCTGCAGACTTGAACGCATTTCGGCTCGGCTACTGAATTGAACGCTCTCGGTTACTGGCTGTTTGTTTTGCCTTGTACTGTCTTGTGCCTATAAATTATGGGTAAGATCTCCGTCTGATGACAAATCAGTCGGATTTCGATCCCGGCTTGAAGCAATCGGTTGATCTAGCCGTACTGATGAGCTGTTATACAGCGAAACAGTCTTCTATGCGGATGTTATATATATATATATATATATATATATATATATACTACCGGCCATAATTATTAGGCCACCCCAGTGTTTAAAAAATGATGTATTTCAAACTATTTTTTACTATTTACTGCCAAGTGAATAATTGTAGATGAAAATAGAATGGCTCTTTTGTTAATAGTGTACAATAGCATGTGCATCAAATGAATGTATAAATATTTAATAATTACCTATATTGCATTTTCATCAATGAAAGAATGAAGAAAATTTAGGGTGATTCGGACGAGTTCATCTTTGCTTGTTTTTTTTTTCGTAACAAAAATTTATCGTAAATAATCAGGCCGGTAGAAATAAATATATAATACTGTTTGATTATAAACAGAATATCTACTAAAATATGAGTATCAAACAAAAATAATGTTCAAACAAATCATTTCATATATATATATATGTGGGGGGGGGGTGCATGCAAAATCTCCCAGGATTTATTGATTTCTGGTCTAGTTTTCGCTGTAAACATTTGCATATTAGAAACACCTAACATGTGTGAGAGTACTTGTCATTTTATTTTAATACAAAAATCTGTTCTTTTTATCTCCAAAATAAACTGAAATTCAATCCATTTTTATTGGAAAACTTATGCGACGTGGAAACCATGTATAACATTTAGCTGTATACACGAATACACACTAAAAAGAAAAAAAAATATATACAAATATGCGCTTATTTCGTTTTAATCCTAGTGACGATTCTATTTGCATAATAAGCAGAGTTGATATCAGTTCATCGAAAATGTGACCTTAATTGGTCATAAGATTAAAAGTAGGCGTTCTCTTTGATTTAACCTTAAAATCTATGCATTTTGTCATTGTTTTATACTTTAGGCTCATCTGGCCCAGTAAGGAAAGCTCCTGTTTTACCTTAAGCATAACAATGGCCAACCGATCAACGGCCAGCTGTCGTCTGCAAGGCTGAACGAACAAACACAAGAGGGCGCACGGCAGTCAAGGGAGGTAATCACTTGCGCTCGACTATAATTTACATTGCACGAGATGACCTGACTGTACTCACTTCAGCAGTACATATATTAAACCCGACAGCGATACAATAAAAACAAATTAATCCAAAGCCTTTCATTCACGATGATTTTTACAAAAAGTTACAGAAAATGTTTCAAAATGGCGTTTTTTGTTTAAGTTCTTTTAGAGAGAGAAGAATTCAAAATATTTAGAGAGATGTATTTAATAAGTGCGTTGTGGTGTATATATCGGCTCCAAATGAGCAATCAGAGAGCCAAGTTCGAATTCCAGTTGAATTTGTTTCTTACTTACGCACAAATACCCTATTATTAATCCATTTTCTTCCTCCAACAGGATAAATTGGGTTCTATAGCCAATTCTACCCGAGAAAGAAAAATCTTCTGTCTAGACACTCATGTTTCGAAAGAGACATGATTGCCCAAGCATGTCTCACGTACGGCAATGAACTGACTGGCTAATTTAATAATTAATTTTTCATCCTTTCTTGTTTTTATAAAAAAGCAGAAAGAAAAAGTGTAAATTAATAATAATGATAATGTTTTATCTAAAACGTCTTGGAACTACTACAAGGAAAAAACAAGAAACGATATCAAAATATTGTGAAAAATTATTAACCATTCAGTTAAGTATTATACGTGATACACATTTGGGTGGTTATGTCTCGAAAGCAACCTGACTAGGCAGGAGATTTTTCCGCCGTAGCTTGCCATTACTTTCTGCGGTAGACTAGTTGCCAATCAAGGCTATAAAACGTAATCTGTTCTGCCATTTAACCTATAGCTGGAGGGAGAAGCGACGGATTCATAAGATTATTTGCGCGTGTGTGACTGCATCGAATTCAACTTCAAATTTGAACTCGGATCTCCGATTCCTCGTCGATATCCACTGAACCAACTGAGATAGATAGATAGATAGATAGATAGATAGATAGATAGATAGATAGATAGATAGATAGATATGAACAGACTGGAAGAGATATATATGAACAGACTGCGATAGATAGATAGATAGATAGATAGATAGATAGATAGATAGATAGATAGATAGATAGATAGATTTAAATGCTGAACCAGAATTTATTCAGGCGCTAAGGAAATATCTGGCATTTTGATTTTTAGTATGAATTTTCTTGTATTTTATACTGAACTTCACCTTGAATGTTAATTTACAGTCTTCATTTGTAGTTTCCAATTCACCTCTCTCTTCGAATCTGCAACTTTTTACTCATTTTCAAGCATAAATTTCAACCTTTTCATCACTCCTCTTATCGCTTTTGAAAAAGGTAGAGGAATGTAATATTTCATGGCGCACGGAATAAGACACCAACCTGCACCTAAAGTCCAAAGACAGCTTAGGGATATATTTTAGACATAAACAGATAAAAAGAGCCAAGGTGAATATGTCCTGACAGGCCTAACTTTAGGCATTTTGTAATTTTCTTATACACAAAGAAAGTTAAAATTATTTTAAAAATCTATTGGCTCGATGATTTGTATTAAACCTTTTAATTTTCGATTAGTAAATATAGTCTTCACTTAATAACTTAATAACCGAACCGCAACAAGGCTTAATAGATTTTAAATTTTTTTAAAATTTTTATAAATTATTATAACTGAAAAAAAATCGAAAGAATTCTTATAAAAATTAATCATTCATCAAACCCTTTTCCTCAGACTATAATGACCTACCGGCCATAATTATTAGGCCACCCCATTTTTTTTAAAATTATGTATTTCATAAAACTTTTAATATTTATTGCTAAGTGGATAATTCAAAATGAAAAGAGAATGGCTCTTTTTTAATACTTCATAATAATATGTGCATCAAATGAACTATTCTGATGTCCAGTTTTTGTGCTCTCTTCCCCATGCTAGTCTCTTCTTCTTATTTGCTGGCCGAAGCAAAGGCTTCCTTGCTGCCTTGTAAAAGTTTGCAAAGTAATAATAACAAAAGAACCATTCTATTTTCATTTAGAATTATCCACTTGGCAATAAATACTAAAGATAGTATGAAATACATCCTTTTTTTTAAAAAAACCTGGGGTAGCCTAATATTTATGGCCGGTATTGTATGCATATTTATAAAAGCAAGTAAAAGTTTATATACTGAAATAGTGCCACAGTTTTATCGCATTTTTTTTTTTTTTTTTTTTTTTTTACTATTCGGAGCCCGATTTTCGTAAAAAAGAAAAAAAAGGCCAACTGTTTAAAAGAATACTAGATGATTTACATTTCCCAAGAAGTCCTCAATTTAACTAATAAAAACATTTCCGAAACAAAATTTAATTTCTTAAAATTTCATGAATTTACATACAGGTGTGGGGTGGGGTGGGGTAACGGATGTAAAAAATATTTTACCAGATTTTCTAAAAATAAACATTTCAATAATAATTTAATTCATTTGTGAATAAGTTCTGAAAGTTTGATAAAAATCCAATTTTTGATTTTTGCATGAATTTACAAATTAGTGTTTTTTGAAAGGAAAAAAACTGGGTTACGTAATATTACATTATCCATTGTAAACTCTGGTAACAATTTGGTTACCCGCTGACGAAAATCAAAATAAGATTCTTTACCAAAATTCTAAATGTGTTAAAAAAAAAAATTAAAAACTTTTAAAAAATAATTAAAAAATACTTTGATCTTACCTCTTCAGAATAACATAAACATTTTGATGGAAAAACTTTGTTTTTATTAAGTTTGGTGCTTTTTTCTCCATACTATGCTTTTTTTTTCTTTTTTTTTTCAGTGAATTAGTGAAGGTACCTAATAGATAGATAGATAGATAGATAGATAGATAGATAGATAGATAGATAGATATGGAAATTTACTTATCTACATACAAGCGTACAATAAAATGGATTGACTAAAGACACGATGCTGTTTCTTTGATTAAATCAATTAATTCCACAATACAAAGCAGCAATAAACAATTTTTCACTGTTACTGTAAGTATCGTTTTATTGAGAAGATATTTTATTTATTGTGAACAGGTCGAGACGAAAGTGTGGAAAGGAAAAAATTGAATATTCTCCCATGATGAAAGGACGAGTGTCACCCGGCATTTAGAACAATTTTACGTCAAAGCCGTGAACAAATGGCTTCCCTTACCGGGGACAAAAGACGTCAACGCCTCCCGCTACAGCCACGTGAGTTACTTTAAATTAATGTCTGTAGAGAAATGATGACTACCCTCTTTCTTGGTGGCAAGGCGGGTAGAAAGCAAAGATAAAATGTACCCTCGCTACAGAAGGTTCTTTTTTTTATTACTGTTTTTTTTTTTTTTAATGCAAAAACTGGTCGGAAACCTTCGAATGTCGACCTGTCTATTGTGTTCCTCTCGACCAATCTACACGTACATCCCGGCTATCTCCCCACCCATTCTCATTCTCTCTTTAATCTATCGCACTTCTAAAGGTGATCAAGAGTTTGACTTGGCCACGTGTCAGTCACAAGCGCTACCCACTGGCCACATTTACTCCCAACCGTGCTTCAAACCCTAATTTACGAAAACTGACGACAGCAACGACGTCACGCCTTGTATGGTAGGCTGAAACTGTTTCTAAAGCAACTTATTTTCTTTTTACCCTGTTTCATAATGTGGAAGAGTTATAACTAAACTTTCCAAATTTCACCTTTTTTACTTATCATGCTGAAAATACACTAGAAGTGAAAAAAAAAACAAAAAAAAACAACGGAACGAGATATCTACATTAAAAATAAAATTATAAATTACCCAAGTAAACATACTTTAAACAATTTCACAGTATTTAACATTACTGAAACATTTGGTGCAAATTATACGATTTTCCTTGAAAACCAAATATTTTAATGGTGGTAAAAATGGCCTGCTAATTTAGCAACCGTTGATAGAATTTTTTGAAAATGTCGTTTAAATGCGCATGCGTGTTTCAGATTTATTTGCATGTCAGTTTACGCAATCCTTTATCAAAAAAGAAACAATATTTTTGACTAATGACGAAACGCATAGGGACATGGTAAATACTAGAAGCGTATAACGAAGATTTGCTGGATATTATTTTATATTACGACGTACCCCTGCCGTCAAAACTGACGGCAAAATATTTGAAAGAATTGTTAGCTGTTTTCTCACAGGTTATAACCCCTAAAGGATTTGGTACCTCCACTAAGTTTGTTTGTTTTTTAGGCTTAACAACCTATCAATCCTTATGGGATCATTTAAGGTCATAACCAGTGATTTTGGGTAAGGTTATTTTATTTTTACAACATTTTTCTTTTCACGATTCATTGGGATTTGTTTTTAAGAGCAGGGTCCCCAAGTCCTACCCTTGTTATTTAACCCATAACTGGAGGGAATGGACGGATTAATACCTTTCCCAAGGGTACCAGTGCTTTAAGTGAATGCAGGGTATTCAACTGGAATTCGAACTCGGCTCACCGATTTCTCTTTCCGAGCCGATATCCACTGCACCACAACGCACATCCGTCACTATACGCTTACAGCACCTGGTATTCCCAAGCGGCCACCCATCTAAGTACTGACCAGGCTCAACGTTGCTTAACTTCGGTGATCGAGCGAGAACCGGTGTATTCAACGTGATAGGCCGTAAAACTCCTCCACTAAACTGTTAAAAAACAGCATAGTATGAAAACAAAAAGGTCCCAAACTTAATAAACAAACATTTTCCATCAAAATGTTTATATTATTATTAAGAGAAAAGATCAAAGTAATTTTAATTTATTTTTAAATTTTTTTAATACCTTGTCCTCACTTACGCACAAATACCCTTGGGAAAGGTATTAATCCGTCTCTTCCCTCCAGTTATGGGTTAAATAATAAGACAGATTGGGTCGGCAACCAGTCTACCGCAGAAAGCAATGGCAACCCACTGCGGGATAATCTTCTGTCCAGTTACTAATGTCTCTTTCGAGGCATGATCGCCCAAAACGTGTATCACGTATGGCAATTAACTGACTGATTCCCTTGTAACATTTTCGAAATTTTGGCAGTAAATCTTGTTTTGATTTGAGTTAGCGGGTAACCAAAACGTTACGACAGTTTACAATGGAAAAAAAATGATTACATCACCCACTTTTTTACCGGTGACAAACACATTAATTTAAAAATTCTCGCAAATATCAACTAATTAACGGATTTTAATGAAACTTTCAGTACTCATTCACAAATGAATGATATTATTTTTGAAATTATTATTTTTTAAATCTTGTTAAGCATATATTTTGTTTTACCTCTGTTACCAACCCTCTCTACGTAAATCCATGAAATTTTGATAAATTTCAGTATTATGGTCTATAATTTTGTTAGTTAACACAGTACTCATTGGGGAATATAAATCATCGATTTTTTTTTTTTAAATTTTCCCCTCTATCCGAAAATCTGCTCCGAAGAGTAAAATAAAAAATGTAATAAAACTCTGTTATGATTTAATTTAATAATCTTTTAATTGCTTGAATAAATTATAAAAATTAAGGACATTATAGTCTGAAGAAGAAAAAAATTCGATAACTAATGAAATTTTAAAAGAATTGTTTTCATTTTTTTGTTATTATAATAATTTATAAAGTTTTAAAATTATTTTTAAAACCTTTGAAGAACTGTCGCTGTTAGATTTTTTAGTTAAGAATTGATGATTACATTCAGTCAGTTAAGTGCCATACGTGATATACGCTTGGGCGATCATATCTCGAAAGAGACATGACTGACTAGGCAGAAGATTATCCCGCAGTAGGTTTCCATTGCTTTCTGCGGTAGACTGGTTGCCGACCAAGGCTATAGAACCCAATCTGTCCTGCTATTTAACCCATAACTGGAAGGAAGAGACGGATTAATACCTTTCCCAAGGGTATTTGCGCGTAAGTGAATACAATGGATTCAACTGGTACCTATCGAAAATTGAAAAGTTTAATTCTGCACCCATATTTTAAAATAATTCAAACTTTCTTTTAAAAGTGCATTTGATTTTTTTTTTGTATAGTAATTTCTATATGCAAATTAAAAGGTCAGTGTTTCCTCCCTTACCTGAAAAAAAAATTGTACAATATCGTCACTTATAAACCCCATACGCTTTATCTCTAGTCAAGAACATGTCAACAAATTCTTGATTTACGACACGGACAGGTCAAAAAGTTTAAATTTGTGATTAATAAATAGTTTTATTCTAAATTTCACGCTATAAATAAGTAATACTTGTATAAATCAGATTAATTTAGCATAAAATTTGCTAATTTTCCAAAAATGATGTGTCACAGATGTATATTTTGTTTTTACAAGATTTTTAAGACCGAGAATTAACTTTTTTTTGCAAATGTGTCGATCGCTCAAAAATGGCGGTAAATTCAAAAATTGAAAAACAATCTCAAACTTTTAGATTCCAATCAATATAGTTTCTGTTTTAAATACACCAGAGTGTTTTGCTAACTGGAAATAGTAAATGTAATAATTTAGCTTTCAATTAAAACTAAAATGAAAGTTACAAAAACTTTTCCATTTTTAAAAATTCAGTTTAAAAGTTAGATATCGAAAATGGGGTGAGATACATATAATTATTATTTTCTTAAATTTTTTAATCCTTTCTGAAACGTTCAAAATTTTTTTATTTTATTTATTTATTTTTTTTTTTTTTCGTCATCGATAGGGCAAAATTTATAATGGGTGTTTCAGCTCCTTTTTTTTCGGTAAAAAGAAAAAACAACACTTTGACTTGGAAATTCTTGCAAAAATCAAATAACTGTTGGATTTTAATTAAATTTTTAGGACTTATTCAGAAATAGAAGATCGTTTTTAGAAAATCTTGATAAAAATATTTTGTTTTTACATATTGGAACTTCCAAATTTTATTTGTTAGTTAAGAGCAGGAATCTTAGCGTAATGTAAATCCTCATTTTTTCTTTTTCAACCTGCTACCCATTTTCCGAAAATCTGCTCCGAATCGTAAAATAAAAAAATGCAATAAAACTATAACATTATTTAACTAGAAAGGTTGTTTATTGCTTTTATAAAAAAAAAAATTTAACGATATTATTGTCCTAAGAAAAATATTTTTCGGTAAATAATGAGTTAATTTTTACAAGAATCGTTTTCATTTTTCATTTTAATTATAATAATTCATAAAATTTAAATTTTTTTCAAATTCTGCATTACTTTAATTGCGTTAGGTCATATTATTAGGGAAAAACTATAGTTACTAATTAAAAATTGAAAAGCTTAATACAAATCATTTTACACCAAGAATTGAATTTGTTTTATATATATATATATATATATATATATATATATATATATGAAACAAACACCCAACCTATCACCTATCCTCATTTCTAACAAATATCTAAAAAATACAAACCTCTCAGGGAATTTAACATGTCAGAAACCCAGGTGCCTAATTAGTAAACATTTTGTAAACGACACAATATTCTTTGTACCCAACACCAAAATCAAATTGCATCCACCACGCATCATTTGTGACAGCGAAAACATCATATACTTCCTCTTCTGTTCAATATGTCCCAATAGTAGATATATTGGCGAATCCGGTAATAGCTTTAGATTTTGCTTCAATAATCACAAACTTAATATACGCCAAAATAATCAATATTCCCCAGTAGGAGCACATTTCAATCAACCGGGTCACACCTTAGAAATTTGCAAATGTTTACTAATAGACTCCAATTTTAGTTCTACATACACACGCAGAAAGAAAGAAAAATACTGGATTTTAAATTAAATACACACAAGCTAGGGTTAAATAGGGACTTAGGTGCTTTGAATCTTTACAAATACTTCAATAACTAAACTTTGTTAGATACATTTAAAAATATTTTTTAAAATTTTTTAAATACATTTAAAAAGTTTTTTATCTAAAACAAATTTACAAGCATTATTAAAGATAGGTTTACGTTTACAAACATAATTTAAAAAAAAAATCTGTCGCTTTCAACGTCACTTGATTTAAAAACAAAAATTCTCTCCACAAACGCGTCACGTGATGTAAACAGACTCTTCACTGACGCTCTCGCGAAATCTCGCGAAATACGTTACTAATTCAAATTTTAAAATCATTTGTTTCTGATGAAGGACCGAGGGCGGTCTGAAATATAAAATATAATAGTAGAAATAAACAAATACTGTCAAAAATAGCACATTTTAAAACTCAAAACGTTTTAATATTCTTTCCTATATATATATATATATATATATATATATATAAAGTATGAATCTAACCTAGAGCCAACGGACCTACCTAGGTTTCACCTAACGGATCGTCAGGCAAGCCCTGACGATCCCTTAGGTGAAACCTAGGTAGGTCCGTCGGCTCTAGGTTACATTTATTCTTCTTTGTTTGCTCTGCTATTGTATTGAGCGCTATACGTGTTAGTGTTCTCGTCTCAGGTTTTTTTTCTTTCGACTAGTACTTTGACTTATGTTCAAGTACTTAGTTCGTTTCTTACTTTGTTTCCATTCCCCCACCCCGCATTTATAACCGGTGGGTAATAATTCTAAAGTCAATATTCCTAAAATTAGATTATAGAGAATATTTTCCAACATTTTCATAATTTTTGCGTACTTTTGAATTATATAAAAACAGCGCTCACGTCATTTGCTTAAATTACGTTTTACACATTAAGTCTTTGTCGAACAACAATAAAGCTGTCATCACTTTTTCATCACTCGTCGAACACGTAAACATGGCTATTCTTAGTTAAGACACTGCTGCTGTTTGTTTTTAAAATGCATTATATTAAGCTAATATTCTTCAAATAAAGTTTCAGAAAAGTATATTTTATTTTTGGAAGATTTTTTAATGGAAAGAATTACAGTTCGATGACAGACGACTAAAAAGGGCGCTAATCAGCTATTTTAGAAAAAAGTCCTTTTTTTTATCATCATATCGCCCCAAGCAAGGCATTTTATTGCCACTGTTTTGCAGGGGGTTACATAGGAGGAAAGTTATGAGAAAGAGTGACAGGTTATAGGGGGTGTCAGGAAGTGGTTAAGAGAAGGATGAGAATACTGATGAGAGTGAAGTGGACGGAGAAAGGAGCATGATAGGATTCAGGTTAGTGAGATAGGAAATGACTATTGAGTTTACATTTAAATTCTTGGAGATTATAGCTGCTAGGAAAGCAAGTAAATGGAAGGGAATTCCACAGTCAGGAAGTGTGAGAAAAGAAGCTGATGGAGTAGAAGTTGAGTTTACAATTTATTGGTTTCACAGTAAAAGAGTGAAACCTAGTTGCTAATCTTGTGGCTCAAGTAAATTTATACATAGTGGGTACCAGTGAGCTAAGTTCATCGAAGCAGAGGCCGTGAAAGTATTTGTCGAAGAGTCACAAGGAAGCCACATTGCGCCGGTGGGAAAGTGACTGTATCCGAGCTGCCAAGTCTGGATCTATCACATTACAGATTCTCCGTTGGATTTTATCAAGGACATAGGTGTCTAGGTGGATAGTAGGAGCACCCGACCAGATATGACAGCAGTATTCACTGCACGGGCGGATGGTAGATTTATATATGTGCAGGATTGTTTCAGGCAGAAAAAACGTCCTGGCCCTACACAGAGAACTGACTTTCTTAGCAGCAGATTTAGCTATGGATTCTATATAGTCATTCCACGAGGTCTGTTGTGAGAGTTAATCCGAGGAGTCGCAGTGTTTTACTTTCAGGGAGACTAGCCTGATCCATGCTAATAGGAGGTAGGAGCGATTGTCTGTGTTGGTTAATAGATAGCAGCTTCGTTTTGGAAGCATTACAATTCCTTCCTTCTAATTAATTTAAATTATTTTTTTAAATACAACAACGTATTTTGCTTATTGAAAATATTAAATTTAATCTATTAGCTTGAAATTAAAATTAAAATGGAAAACACAAGAATGATTTTTCATTTATGATAATTAATTTTAAATCTTAGTTATCATTTTTTTTCTGAATTTTATAGGTTTACATATATCATTTTACTTTATATGCAATGAAAATAGGAAAAAATTGCAAATTAAAATTCACCGGAAATTCTTCTTCGTATTATTGTTATTAAATAATCAAAATTACTTAGGTAACTCTTTCAATATCTTGAAGCACTTAGAGACGAGTGCGATTTATAAAAAGAAAAAGAAAAAGAAGGCACAGACTGTTTAACAATGTTTCGACAATATGTCTGCCTTCTTCAAGTTATGTTTAAAGTTGCTTGCAAGTATATATGTAAAAAATACAAGTATTTTTACAAATCTCGCTTGTCATGTGAAATCAGTTGTACTGGTATCGCCCGGTTCACACTCCACCCACGTCTATTGAACAGCTGTAGAGGCTCATCCCTTGTTCCCTGTTTAGGATGTGGTTTCCGGTTTTCTCTTTTCCAATCTTTTACTCTTTTCCATTCTTTTACTCTTTTTTTTCTTTTTCAATTAAAGTAGATAGACTAAACTATCGCCCGGTTCACACTCCATCCACGTC
Organism: Ascarosepion bandense; assembly: GCA_037127315.1. NCBI lineage: Eukaryota > Metazoa > Mollusca > Cephalopoda > Sepiida > Sepiidae > Ascarosepion > Ascarosepion bandense. The sequence goes on along the minus strand of JBBBDQ010000200.1, from coordinate 779,043 downwards.
TATTGAACAGCTGTAGAGGCTCATCCCTTGTTCCCTGTTTAGGATGTGGTTTCCGGTTTTCTCTTTTCCAATCTTCTTACTCTTACGTAGCCCCCTGCGCATCAGTGGCGTTACCGCCTTGCTTGGGGTGATATGAATAAAAAAAAATATTTGAAATAATATGCAATCATACCCACAATTATTTTATTTTAATGTTAAACATTAATACAAAAACAAAACACCAAATAAACATTTAACAAAAATTATTGGCTCTTTTCGTTCAATAATCAATGGCGTAACCTTTATTCTTGATTATTGTTGTTGTAAATTCCGGGTGAGGAACCGCACAAAATAATGAACAACAAAAACAGATATTGAGATAGAAAAGTAGGTTATATTGAACGTAATATACAAACTTGAACGCAGGTTAGCAACTCGAGGAATACTATTAGTAAGAAATAAATATATATACAAGTCTTGAAGTGAAGTCGTTGGAAATAGTATATATTTTGATTTTAATCATATCACCCCGAGCAAGGCAGTAACGCCACTGATGTGCAGGGGGCTACGTGAGAGTGAAAAGATTTGGAAAAGAGAAAGCCGGAAACCACATCCTAAACAGGGAACAATAGATGAGCCTCTACACCTGTACAATAGACGTGAATGGAGTGTGACTCCAATTGAAAAAAAAAAAGACAAGAAAAAAAAAAGAAAAAGAAAGGTGAAAAGATTGGAAAAGATAAAGCCGGAAACCACATCCTAAACAGGGAAAAAGGGATGAGCATCTTCACCTTTTCAATAGACGTGGGTGGAGTGTGAACCGGGCGATAGTTTAGTCTATCTACTCCAATTGAAAAAAAAAAAGGAAAAAGAAAAAAAAGAAAAAGAAAAGTGAAAACATTGGAAAAGAGAAAACCGGAAACCACATCATAAGCAGGGAACAAGGGATGAGCCTCTACACCCGTACAATAGACGTGGGTGGAGTATGAACCGGGCGATAGTTTAGTCTATCTACGCCAATTGAAAAAAAAAAGAAAAAGAAAAAAAAAGAAAAAGAAAAGTGAAAACATTGGAAAAGAGAAAGCCGGAAACCACATCCTAAACAGGGAACAAATGATGAGCCTCTTAATCTATTCAATAGACGTGGGTGGAGTGTGAACCGGGCGATAGTTTAGTCTATCTACGCCAATTGAAAATAAAAAAAAGAAAAGAGTGAAAAGATTGGAAAAGAGAAAACCAGAACCCACATCCTAAACAGGGAACAAGGGATGAGCCTCTTAACCTGTAACAATGATTTAAATATATCCTGAAAAGTTTACTAACATCATTTAGTAAAAACCAGTTTTAACGTGAAAAACTTAGATACAAATATTTTTCACAAGTGTTTGCATTTAGATCTTTCATCATCGAAGTATTTTGCAATAAGATTAAAATATTGAGGGTTTGCATGAGAATGTGGTGACAGGGCCAGGATATGGATCAATATTTAATGTTTCTATAGCATCGATACTGTGTGTTGGGGTAAAGAGGATGTGTGTAAAGAACAAGAAGTGTAATGAATACTCGCATATCAGAGAGAAGACTTCAAATTCTCGACCAGTCTATTGCATTCACTTTCTTACTAAAGCCCTTGAGTAAGGCATGAATCTTTCCCGCTCTGGGTATAGAGAGCAGGGTAGGCTGGGCTCTTGGCTGGTGAACAGTCTAAGAAAATGTTTTGGACCAGAATAGGTCCGGAAGAAAACACAACTCACGTATTAGAGAAACAAAAATATATTAACGAAAAACAAGTAAAAGTATTACACGTCAGACTGACTACCAAGTGGAGACCAACTCAACTCCCCCGTCATTCGTCAATTGCCAAACGTCCACTTGAGACAGTCTTCTGATATTTATAGTCATGAGAAGAGTTCATTATGGTATAACGGGTAGGTTCTATAACAGAAAATCCAACCTGGAGAAGGCAATGGGAAACTACACAGTTATCTATCACAAGAAGGAATGTCAATTCACACATATACACACACACACACAAACAAAAAAGTAATCTGGAGAAACATATCATTTACATCAGGGGTTTTCAAACTTTTTGACTAATGGACCCCTTTTTTGACTTACGGACCCCTTTATATTTCAAGTTTTAGTCTAGGGACCCACTATAAATGCTTATGAAATTTATACATAAATTTTTACTAAAAATAGCTTATAGTTTTGCTTTAACGTAGTAAAAACCGGTTTTAAGCTTACTTTAAATTGATAAATTTAAATTTTCATTTGATAACATTAACAAGTAAAAATAAATATCCAGACATTGAAAATTTATACTTTGAATTTCATGAGATGAGTTAATCCACGGACCCCCTATCTTATACTTGCATACCCCCTGTGGTCCACGGACCACAGTTTGAAAACCCCTGATTTACTTCATGAAAAGGTTTGTCATTTTTTTTTTAAATGGCACTGGGGCAACAGGCTTAATATAGAAAATCTATAATCTTTGTACTTGAGTGACTTTTTGCTGGAGAAGAAAGGTACAACTGATATCCTGTGAAAAATGAATTTAACATGAAATGTGTTAATATTTCTATACTCACTGGGAATTCACATCAGTAATAACTGATAGCTTTTGCTAAAAATCAAGTGACAGTAAATTTGAACACATTAGCACTCTCATTCATAGACTAGTTTTCTTTTGTTTTTTTGTTTTTTTTACTGAACAGTCTTTTCCCTTTTTAAAAGCTCATTGTTGTAAATCTACCTGTATACAGGAATGAAATGTCCCTATCCTCTTAATTACATGAACACTGTTGTAAAGGAGAGTGATTATCCTGACTAGCAGTTCACTAGCATTGTATATACTTTACACATCGTGAGAGTCTTGTATTTGTTGATATACTATTATTCCCAACCTCCGTTTTGGTAATTACTCGCACAAACTGTCAGGTTTACAACACTCATTTTTTACCAATACAAGTAATCCAACAATGATGGACACAACTGGCACCATTATTTTTGTTTTCATATTTTTTTAAATGATCCCAAGCAAGGCAAATAAACCCACTAAAATGCAAGAAGCTAATGAACAGGAAATAATATGGGGTTGGAGAACAACATTATTATTAAGGAGAGAGAGAACAATAAAAGAACAGGAATTGAGAAAACTAAAGAAAATGGTTTGAAATTTTCGATAAAATATTATGAAACAAGACAAAAATTAAAATGCTTTTTATAGTCTATCATATGTGAAATATGCTCACATTTTCTATTTTTATAATCATATTGCCCCAAGCAAGGCATTTTACTGCCACTGTTGTGCAGGGGGTTACATAGTAGGAAAGTTATGAGAAAGAGTGACAGGTTATAGGGGGTGTCAGGAAGTGAGTAAAAGAAAGATGACTATGGCCATAAAGTGAGGGATTAATTTATATATTCACTGAAATATAAAATTGATTCCCTACTTTATATTTACATTATATAATCATATCGCCCTAAGCAAGGCATTTTACTGCCACTGTTGAGCAGGGGGTTACATAGGAGGAAAGTTATGAGAAAGAGTAACAGGTTATAGGGGGTGTTAGGAAGTGGGTAAGAGAAGGATGAGAATACTGATGAGAGTGGAGTGGACAGAGAAAGGAGCATGAGAGAGAGGATGCAAGTTGTTAGTGAGATAGGAGATGACTATTGACTTTACATTTAAATTCTTGGAGATTGTAGCTGTTGGTGAAGCAAGTAAACAGGCGGGAAGTACGGGAAAAGAAGCTGATGGAGTAGAAATTGCATTTACATTTTATTGGTTTCACAGTAAAAGATTATGCAAGTATTTTAATTTTCGTTACAATTTTGATCTTGCTGCATTTGTATTTCTCCGAGCCAGAAAGTTTTTTTCCCTGAGAATTATACAATTCCGTGTATATTATTCTAGCTGAGTGGAGCTCAGAACTAGTCTGACTTCTGGCGCGGTAGTCTCTGGGTAACTTCGGTATCTCTCGGTAACTTACGTATCAGTTCCGGTACTCTCCGATAACTCGCCCGGATCTTTCGATTACTCTCAACCCTGAACTTCTGTTCTCTCTATGGCAGGAATATATGTATACTCAGTCGAGTCGATTATCTTATACAAAGGGGAGGTCCCAAAACAATTGCTTTAAATCATTTTTGATAGTTCCTTAAAAGATCACTACACACACTGATAGACATTTTACTCAATTCTTTTGTAATAGTTTCTAGTTTCTACAAATTCAAAGGATTTATTTGTCTTTCTTTTTTTTTTACTTTAGTACCTTAATTTTGCTATCATCTATGTATTTGGTAACATTTTGTGTCGAGTTTTTCGGGCCATTCCCATGTTGGAATGTCCATTTATGCCCCAAGGACAGATTTTATGCACTTTGCTTTATATTAGTGTTAAGAATAGCCAAATACTGCTCTTTATCCATGATACCCTGTACTATCACTACTTTTGTTTTGGTCCAGAAGCAGCAAAACAACCACAGAGTAGAATGCTTCTACCGCCATGCTTAGGAAGGGGATATTTTGATTTGTAAGCTTAATTCACTGTTCTCCATACATAACGGGAGTTCAGTCAGTTAAGTACCATACGTGATATACGCTTGGGCGATCATGTCTCTTTCGAGACATGACTGACTGAGCAGAAGATTATCCCGCAGTAGGTTGCCATTACTTTCTGTGGCAGACTGGTTGCCAGCCAAAGCTATAGAATCCAATCTGTCCTGTTATTTAACCCATAATTGGAGGAAAGAGATGGATTAATACCTTTCCCAATTTGCGCGTAAGTGAATACAAGCAATTCAACTGGAATTCAAACTCGGCTCCCCGATTTCTCGTTCCGAGCCGATATGCACTGCACCACAACACGGGAGTTCATATAACCAAATAGTTCTATTTTGGTTTCATCTGACCATAAAACAAAGTTCTAATATTTGCTCCCATGTTCTGGATGGCTAACATAAGCTAATCTGCGTTTTAGGTGTTTAGCCTTAAACAAGGGAATTTTTCTTGGGCGACATGCACGAAGTCCTGCTCGATGTAAGTATCCTGTGACTGTCTTCGTCGATACATTGTACGTTCGACATTGTTCAGTTTATCTACAAGTAAGTCAGTATTACGGTGATATATTAATAGCGCATCATTAGTATATCGAAAGTATGTTGATTGTTTTAGGTACATGTAATAATAAACACTGAAGTCGACACCCTAGCGACAACAGTTTATTTCTTAAAGACTGTTTTTAAGCATGTAACTGTCGCCGCTTGGTGTTGACTCCAGTTTTTACATATATATATATAAGATATTCATAAAATATTAAATAGGGCATTGAGGGGTTTTGAAAGTATTTTCAATATATTTATCATTTTCGTGTAAATACTAAGGGCTGCAAATTTTGAGTGCTCTTAAGTAGAATCCGATGATTATTCCGAATTTTATTTTGTTGCTATGATGAGAAACGAAATTTATTCGGTTATTTTCTCTTGTTGATTTTCAAGACCCTCTATTGTTCTATTTTATATTCAATGCTGAACGAAAGGATAAAAACATATTCCAAAATCGAAAGCCAACGAATAAGATGCATTTCTATATAAAAAAAATATTAATCAAGTCAACAAAAAGGTTAAAATTTATAGTAAGGGATTCTACTGAGTCCTACTTGTTTAAAGTCTTCATTCATTCATGTAAAATAGAGAAATTAGAAATAGAACGTTTGGAAGATTCTAGATCATTCCAGTACATTCGAGAAAAATCTAGATGATTCGAGAAACATCGAAAATATGCTTATTAGACGCTAGCCCATATAAAAATAGATGTTTGGGACAGAGTTGTCAGTTACTAAAAGGGAATTTCCGGCATTATCAACTCCGGCTTTGATTTGCGGATTAGTATATCCAGCCGAAAGAATCTCTATGAAAAGTTACCGACCAACAAAAACCCGAAAGAGAACCTCTGGGAACCAATCTGGCCAATAGAAATTTCGAATATTTTTATTGACCAAACTAAAAGTTGATCTATATATACACATTTGAGGATTTCCAGTAATAGTAACTGAGGATGCCATGGATTGAACACGCGAGCAACAATGAGATTTTCGAAATGATGGACACAAAAAAAGAAATTTATAATTAACATCAGAAAAAGGTAGTTGAAGTTTCTGTGAAATGTAATAAGGGAGAAGTGCTTGGAGAATCTGATACTCACGGACCGGATAGAAGGAAGGAGAGACAGGAGAAAGTAACGCTTGACATACATGATGGACTTGAGCAGACAGATGGCGGAGCAGGGTGTGGCAGGTGTAAGAGAATGGCTGCTGAGATTTACAAGGGATAAAAAGAGTTGTGGAAGGCCATGATCGCCTAAGTCCTGAAGGGACACGGCACATAGAAGAAGAAGAAGAAGAAGAAGAAGAAGAAGAAGAAGAAGAAGAAGATGATAATAATAATAATAATAATAATAATAATAATAATAATAATAATAGAAACTGTATAAATAATCTCGCCAGTTCGCAGAACAAAACGTCACGTGTCGGTCACGGATCGAGGTAACTAGAAGCTACTGATTATGCCCGAGAGTCATTTTAAGCTTTATATCCACCATGGCCATCGGACCATAAAATGAGGAAACACAAGCCAACCGCCGTCAACCGAAGCAGAGACAGCGGTCACGTGTCCACGAAACCAGTCCCATTAAACCTCACAAGCAAGCTCCCAGTACGAACGCACGCGCAGCCCCTCCCATTATTTCAAGTGTTCTTCGATTACCGGTGTTGTAATGTACGGGATCGTTTGTTTTTTTGTTTTTTTAATCCGTTCAAGAATAACTTCAAACGTCCTAAGAAAGGAGAGAAAGGAGTTGGGCGCAGCTTAAATGTTTCTGTTTTTGGTTGGGTACACTTCTGATAATAATAATAATAATAATAATAATAATAATTTTTCCTCTTTTCTTTACTCTTTCTTTCTATTACTCTTACTGACATTTTCTCTTTTCCATGCTTTTCATCACTCTTTTCTATCTTACTTTTACTCTCTTCACTTTCTTTCACTCACTCACTTTCTCCCTATCATTTTCTTTCTTACTCTCACTTATTCTCTCCTCTACCTCACTATTGCTCTATTTGTTCCTCCCTTATTTTCAATCTCCCTTCTTTTTTGTCTTATTATCAATCTCCCTTCTTTGCTTTTTTATTATCAATCTCCCTACCCTTTCCTTGCCTTGTCAATGTCTTTAATTATATATATATATATATATATATATATATATATATATATATATATATATATATAATTAAAGACATTGACAATAATATATATATATATATATATATATATATATATTGTGAATGTCCTTATTTATATATATATATATATATATATATATATATATATAATTAAAGACATTGACAATAATATATATATTGTGAATGTCCTTAATTATATATATGTATTTTTTTCTCTGCACTATTTCATCCTGTTAAAAAACATTTATTTTTTTCCTTGTTTAATTATTATTATTCTTTTTCTTCTTTACTTTCGTTTCAATCTTCTTCATTTCTATTTTGAACTTCTTTTTCTTTCTCTTCTTTACTTCCAATTTTAATTTCTTCCTTTCTCTTTTTTCTTTTTCTTCTTCTTCACTTTCATTTTGAACTCTTTTAGTTCTCTTCTTCACTTACATTTTTAGCTTCTTTTTCTTCTTTTTCTTATTTACTTTCCATCTTCTTCATTTCTATTTTGGACTTCTTTGTCTTTTTCCTTTCCGCTTTCATTTATAGCTTCTTCTTTTTCTTCTTCTTCACTTTCTTTTCCATCTTCTTCACTTCTATCTTGAACTCATTTTTCTTTCTCTTGACTTCCATTTCTTCTTCTTCTTCTTCTTCTTCTTCTTCTTCCGGCTTTTTTCTTCTTCATCTTTTTTTGCCTTCAATTTTTTAAAATATTTTTCATTGCCCTTTGTTCTATGCGCTTTTTGAGCCTCTTATTTTTATTTATTTATTTTTGTTTTCTTTTTCTCTTTGCATGAATTGTCTTTGAAAATACCGCCCCACGGTGTGGCGATTCGGCGTCTACCCGTGCAAGACGAACTTAAATTTGAACTCTACTGCCCGACTGTAAAACAAGTTTAACATTCTTCAGCGACAAACAATAAAATAGCATTTGTAATCAGAAGCCCAGACAACACGATGCACGAATGGGAGAATTGATAAAAAAGACGACAAATCCAAAACCAGCGAACGGAATCGTTGGGCGACAATAAAATTCTGAAAGAACACAAGACTCCAAGACGGGCATTGAATTTGGCAATGGAAAAAAAATCTGAAAAGAAGATCGAGAAATACCAACTCGATAAAAACGTTTTTTTTCTCTCTGATATCATTTTTTATTATAACGATTGATTTGTTTTCAACGGCTTATCAACCCTTTGCAGGTTATTTGAAACCAGAAAATATTTTTTTATATTTTAAGAATTTTTTTGCAGATAGTAATGATTTAGTGATAATACATTTACTAACTAACCCATAGTTGGGGGAGAAGAGGTAGCTTCATACGTTTCCCAAGGGTATTTGCACGTAGGTGAATATAGCGAACCCAAACGGAATTGGAACTCGCTCGACTCTTTACTTGGCAATTTCCGAGACATTATCCATGACACCACCCACACATCCTAGCTTACAGCGGCTGGTATTCACATGCATCCACCCATTTAGGTATTGATCAGATTCGACGTTGCTTAACTTTGGTGATCGTACGGGAATCGGTTTTTCAACATGATGTGGCCGTAGGGGTAAAACGATAATGACTAAAATGTTTGGAATTTAATAAAACTTGTTTGAATTAAGACTTTCTGCTTAAATATCACACACACACGCACGCGCACACACACACACACACACACACACACACACACACACACACACACACACACACACACACACATATATATATATATATTTTTTTTTTTAAATCATATCACCCCAAGCAAGGCGAAAACGCCACTGATGCACATGGGGCTACTTAAGAGTAAAATGATTGGAAAAGAGAAAGCCGGGAACCACATCCTAAACAGGAAACAAGGGATGAACCTCTTCACCTGTTCAAAAGACGTGGGTGGAGTGTGAACCGGGTGACAGTTAAGTCTATCTACTCCAATTGAGAACAAAAAAAATAAATAAATAAGAGAAAAGAGAAAAAAAAGTGAAAGATTGGAAAAAAGATTTAAAAAAAGAAAGCCAGGAACCACATAAATCAGTTTAAATTATTTGTTATTTCTTACAAAACAGATGTGAAGTAAGTGGCAGAAAAATATCAGTTGAAGTTAATCAACTTACAATGCAAAAATTTTCTTTTTAAATGAATTTCATTTTGAATAAAATTCTGACTTCTACAAGAAACATCTTTCGCCAATTGGAAAATATAAAAGACTACTGAGGATGTGAAAATAATAACGTCTTTATTTGGAAGTATGTATGCTTGCGAGCAACATTTTTCAAAATGGAGTATATGAAAAGTCGTTTAAGAACAAGGTTGGCCAATGACCACCTGGACGATATTTTGCTTCTGTCAACGAATATTTCACTTGATGTGGAGAAATTATTGTACAATTAGGAGAAACAAGTATCGTATTAAATGATTGGCCTTTTCTAACCGTATTTCGTTTGGAGTAAAAAAATTTGCATTTTTTGTTGTCAATCATTATTTTATTCCTGCAGTAAGATAAGAAACCAATTGTAACTAATATAACATTAACTTTGCTGTTTTTTCTTTAAACCTCCAGAGGAAAACAGTCATGTGGACGAAGTTGTCCAAGATTGAGACGATTTATTATACTAAGTTTGATATTATGGCCCTCTTCTATGACACCGTATCTAGCCTGCTCTATCAAAATGGTTGACAATCCCTGGTTTATATAGTTAATGACTATAGAGAATCCATAGCTAAATCTGCTACTAAGAAGGTCAGTTCTTTGTGGAGGGCCAGAAAGTCTCCCTCCACGTCTAAAAGAACCCTGCACATATATAAATCTACCATCTGCCTGTGCATTAAATACTGCTGCTCACTAGTGCCCCTATATATGAGTTTACTCGAGCCACAAGATTAGCAGCTAGGTCCCACCCTTTTACTGTGAAACCAATAAATTGTAAATGCAAATTCTACTCCAGCAGATTCTTTTCTCACACTTCCTGCCTGTGAAATTCCCTTCTGTTTAATTGCTTCCCTGACAGCTACAATCGCCAAGAATTTAAATGAAAAGTGAATAGTCATCTATCTCACTAACCTGCATCCCCTCACACCCACTTCTTGACACCCCCTGTAAACTGTAACTCTTATAACATCACTCCTTTGTAACCCACTGCACAACAGTGGCAGTAAAATGCCTTGCTAGGGTTATATGATTATAAAATAAGACAAAACACAATACTGTACTGAATAAAAACCACAATCAAGCCCAAAAAATTAGTTCTGTATTCGATACATTTGCTTTGCTTGTTGTAAATACAATACATTTAAGTTTTTTTTAATCATTTTTAATTTTTCACCTTGTCACATACAGGCTTGCAATAGAAATGCATTACAAATAACTTTAATATAGAAATTAATAATACATAATTATTTTATAACAATGAATTTATTATTATTCAGTGAAATAATTTTTAGTGTAGAAAGACTTAGGAACAAATTCAAATATTATTTAAGAATAAAATTGTGTGTATAATGCAAATGCTTTACTAATGATTATATTATAGAAATGTACAGATAATCAGGGTATTTGTACATAAGTGAATGACAGTTGAATTCCTCGCATTCACTTATGCACAAATACCCTTTGGGAAAGGTATTGATCAGTTTCTTCCCTCCAGTTATGGGTTAAATAACAAGACAGACTGGGTTCTATAGCCTTGGCTAGCAACCAGTCTACCACAGAAAGCAATGGCAAACTACTGCAGGATATTCTTCTGTCCAGTCAGTTATGTCTCTTGAGACATGATCACCCAAAGCGTGTATCACGTATAGCACTTGACTGAAAATCAATAACAAAGATTTTTTTTTTTTTTTTTTTTTTTTAAACAGTGGTGTTCACCTTGTATAAAACCCAGTAGCCACTCAGGGTAGAGGGTTAAGGAGTAAGAGGCACATATTTAGGCAGATATATGGTAAAGATGACAGTTGATCCTAGAGTTAAATAGGCTAAAATTATAGTGATCGGAAAAACATGTTTTTGGGAGTTGCTTCCACAGAGCAGGAGTTTACAGTAAAAAAAAAAACAAAAAAAAACGCGTGGGTGGAACTTACATCTCATGAGTGGAACTTAGGTCTCACAAATGGAATATGTAGGGAATGAGTGGTTTGCTATAATGTGTGTAGCGTGGCAGGTGCCAGCAGAAAAGAATTAAAGCAAGTTTTATTAACAGGGTGTGCGTTGTGGTGTAGTGGATACCAACTTAGAACAACAAATCAAAGAGCCGAGTTCGAATTCCAGTTGAATTCATTGCATTAACTTATGCACAAATACCCTTTGGAAAGGCATTAATCCGTCTCTTCACTCTTCCAGTTATGGGTTAAATAATAGGACAGATTTGGTTCTATAGCCTTGGCTAGCAACCAGTCTACCACAAAAAGCAATGGCAACCTACTGCGGATAATATTCTGCCCAGTCAGTCATATCTCTTTTGAAACATGATCGCCCAAAGTGTTTATCACATATGGCACATAGCCATTCCTCCTCACTTAATAACCAGTTCCCATTTCAACGAACTAGACACTAAATTTGTACCTAATTGCTATTTCATGCATACAATGTGTGTAATATCAGTTTAATGAGCCATATAACAAAACTGATCATCCAAATCCTGATGAAGAGAGTAAGAGAAGGATGAAAATACTGATGAAAGTGGCGTGGGCGAAGAAAGGAGCATGAGAGAGAGGATGCAAGTTAGTGAGATAGGAGATGACTATTGACTTTACATTTGAATTCTTGAAGATTGTTTGTTGACCATATAGCCCCATAGAAAAAAAAGAAATAGAAAAAAAAACAAAAACAAAAAGATCTGGAAAATGATGATGGCCAATTTATCTCTGAAAATCGAGAAATTAATTTTCTATCAAACATTTAACAATATGCGTTCGCTGTTCAGTAGTGCATTTTCCATGCTTAATTTTAGAGTTTTTAGATAAATTTGAAATTTTAAAAAAATTACTAAAAAGTTATTAAATTTCAGTCTTTATATAAATCTGAAAAAATAAAGAAAGAAAAGTTAAATGAGAGAAAGAGAGAGGGGGAGGGGAGGCCCCAAAGTCACAAAGGGCTTACAATATTTACTTTCTTAGTAATTATTTAACTTTTCTTTCTTTATTTTTTCAGATTTATATAAAGACTACATCGACTCTTTTAACTAGAACTCGGTCGAAGTATCTAGAAGACACCGCCGTAGCCGAGCCACCCCTATTCGTCTTTGGAGGTGATCATTAAGATAAAATAAGCAACACAAAAATAAAGATGAGAAAAAAATACAAAATAAAATTATATAATACAATAAGAGAAAAAAAAACACTGATTTAAAATCGAAAAAAATTGGTAAATAAAATTTTCTGATTTACAATAAATTCGAAAGAAATAAAGCAATGGAATAAAATTATGTAAAATAAAATTATGTAAAATAAAATTATGTAAAATAAAATTGGCTCAACAACGGAAAAGAAAATAAAGTTCACCGAACGAAAAAAAAAAACTAAAAGACAAAAACGAAATTTAAATTTCGCCGAAAATAAAGTTTCAGCGAAAAAAAATTTAAATTCACCCAAAAGATGAGGAAAGAAAAAATAGAGTTTAAAATAGAAACAATAAACATAAAAATTAAACAAATCCAAAAGTCTGTAGAAACAGAGAAATAAAATAAAAGTTGATGGAAACCCAAAAGGGAAAAACTAAGGTTTAACAACTTTTTTTTTAAATCATATCACCCCAAGCAAGGCGGTAACGCCACTGATGCACAAGGGGCTACGTAAGAGTGAAAAGATTGAAAAAGAGAAAACCGGAAACCACATCCTAAACAGGGAACAACAAAAGATGATCCTCTTTACCTGTTCAATAAACGTAGGTGTTACCTGTTCAATAGACGTGGATGAAACTGACAAGGAAATTAACTTTTCAAAACGTCAAAACAAATAAACAAAAATAGATTTCTGTTCCAAAAAAGGTTCCACAAGTTTTAAATAAAGAACATAATAAATAAAAGTAAGCTATACATTAAACTCAAATGAATTAAAAAAAACAAAAACTGTAGTCTTGTATGTATTTGTCAAACCAGAAAACTAAAACTAAAAATGGCGGCCAAAGCCGACGGGAAAAGTTAAACTAAAAAAAAACCTGAAAGGAAAAAAAATCTAAAAACTAAATTCAAACAAAAAATGAATGAACGAATAAAATAAAAATTAATCAAAATTAACTTAACGGACAGTTTTTGGACTAAAACATAAAGTTCTTCGTACGTATTGTCCCAAAGGTTAGTGTTGATTTGAAAACTTGTAGCAACACCTTCTTCTTCTTCCGTGTGCCCTGTCCCTTCAGGACGTAAGCGATCATGGTTCTCCACGTCTCCCTATCCCTTGTGGCTCTTAGTATGTTTGCTCCTGTTACTCCTGTCAACCCCCTTTCCGTCATCCACCTGATCAGGCCCTGCAAATATGTTATCCGCTGCCTTCCTCTGTCTCTCTTTCCTTCTATCAGTATCAGGTTCTCCAGGCTCTCCTTCCTCATTGCGTGTCCCAGGAACTTCAGTTGTCTCTTCCTGATCCTCAGTATTAATTTCCTTTTTGTTGCTATTCTTTCCAACACCTCATCTTGCTTGCATGCTCAGTCCACGATATCCGCAGCATCCTTCTGTAGAACCACATTTCCGTTGCTTCAAGTTTTGTCCTCATGCCACCGGTCTGAAAACAGAAAGTCGGATCGCATTAGTAACGAAACTTCAAAGGTACCGTGGTGAATAGCGATATTTATTTTCCATTTAAACACAAGAATATGGCACATGACCAAAAGGAGCGGTGGGGGAAAGAATCATCCTCTTCTGTCTTAGAATTAAACTTAGCCACAATTACTGACCCAAAAATACCACAGTATTCCTTACACCAAAGAGACTAAATAAAATAATGTTAGCAATAATCCCCCACCCACACACACACAATCTTGCATTGAGGCAAAACATCAGTTAACTGAACGAAATTAATCCAGGACGTAAATAATGAAAGCACTCATTCGTTCTACCACTCACTCAAACACACATTCATTCAAATACACCAGCAAATACGAAAATTACACCCGAAATACAAAAGGTATCCCGCATCTGCCAGAGAATTGACGTCTCTGGTCACCTGAAGGAGTAGGAGAGGGGGAGTTAAAGTAAAGACAATGAGGGAAAGAAATAAAAGAGGCTAATGAGCTTACATCCCTTAGCCAAATAAAATTTGAAAGAAAAGCTAAAAACAAAACAAACCCTAAACTAATCTAATTTTGAACTGGGTTGCCAATGTTCAGTCCAATTAAAATATTCTAACGGGCATCAAGTGTCACTCTAAATCGGCCCCTCTTACTCGACACAAACACGCAGAATTCACCCAACTTTTGCCAGATTCTGACGTGGTTAACCGCTGCTCTATTTTGTTTTTATTTTTTTGTCCTAATCTTGACTTTAAGCTAATGCTTAAAAAACAGGATCATTTGGGAAGAGGTGAGCTTCTTATCACCATATAATTTCTTCTGGTGTGTCCGCCATATTACGACTCTCATAAATTCTATCAAGCAAAAGAACACATAGTCTTTTGTCTTCGTCAACGATCGTACCCCATTGCATGTAAGATATGTGGTCTAATTTTCACTAGATTCTCGTCATGAAAAATGCAGTTCCCTGTGAACAAATTACACACTTATGGACAAAAATATAGAATACCGATATTTATTTGGTTCTGAATAAAGTTCATAGTTATAGATTAAAATATAAAAGGCCAATATTTATCTGTTCTCAAGAAATTACATGCTTATAGATTCAAATATAAAAGGACAATATTTATCTGTTCTGAACAAAAAAATATTCTTATAAAGTCAAATGAAAAAGTCAATATTTATCAGATCTAAATAAGGTACATGTTTATAGATTCAATATCAAAGGATAATATATATCTGACCCGAATAAATTACATGCTTATGTTTCAAATATAAAAGGCCAATATTTATCCGTTCTGAACAAATTACATACTTATAGACAAAATTATAGAATGCCAATATCTATCTGATCTGAGCAATGTACGTGCTTATAGACTCAAATATAAAGGCCAATATTTACATGCTTTTAGTACCAAATATAATAACGCTAATATTTATCTATTCCAAACAAATTAAATACTTACAGACTTGAATTAAAACGGCCAGTATTTACCTATCCCTTATCCAAATAAATTCTAATTGACTCAAATGTAACAATAAAATTTATTTTTATCCAAATATTCTAAAATGAAGAAACTTAACACAGCCCATCCTCTAGGACTTATGATTAACACGGTTATTTTAAGAATATTTTAATATATTTTTATGTTACTCGAAATAGAATGTCTGTCCGCAAACAATTTAGTCATTTATCCATACGGACAAAATAGCCTACCTAGAGCAATAGTGACTGTGTAACGATCAAAATGCACAATTTTGGGCCTGCAAACATACCATTGATTCTTCCAGAAAAAGAGCGTAAAACCCCTTTAAATGTTTACAGTCTTAATTTTTTTTAATCATTTCACCCCAAGCAAGGCGGTATTGCCACTGATGTGCAAGGGGCTCCATAAGAGAGTTAAAGTTTTAGGCAAGAGAAGAGTGAAGACAAAGACGAACCATCTACAGGGGGTGAAAGAGAAAAAGCAAGAGAGGGATGTGAACACCGGAGTGAAGACAGTTGCGAAGGTAAAGAGAAAGGAAAAGAACAAGATACACGGGGTGATGTAGAAAGGACTGGAGTTAAGTGAATAAGAGATGGGAATTGACTTTGCATTTAAATTCCTGGGGGTTGTAGCCGCCAAGAAAGCAAGTATACGGAAGAGAGTTCTACAGGAGGGAAACGCGAGAAAAGAAGCTGATGGAATAGAATTGTCACTTGCATTTGGTTGATCTAACAGTAAAAGGGTGAGACCTTCTTGCCAGTCTGGTTGCCTGAGTAAATTCTTGTGGAGGGGGCACCAGTGACCTAATTTCGTTAGAGCAGAAGCCATGAAAATATTTGTAGAAGAGACAGAGGGAAGCCACATCCCGCCGATGAGAATATAAACTTAGAGACAAATATATACACGATAAATATTTATCTGTCCTTAATTTTAGTATTTTTTTAATCGCTTCACCCCCAACCAAGGCGGTACTGCCACTGATGCACAGGGGGCTACATAAGAGAGTAAAAGTTTAGGCAGAAGGAGAGTAAAAAGAAAGACGAACCAGTTATGGGGGTGGCAGAGAAAGGGCAAGAGAAGGATGGAAATACAAAAAACAGTCGCAAAGGTAGAGAGAAAGGAAAAGAACAAGATACACGGGGTGATGTAGAAAGAACTGGAGTTAAGCGGATAAGAGATGGGAATTGACATTGCATTTAAATTCCTGGGGGTTGTAGCCGTCAGGAAAGTAAGTATTCGGAAAGGAGTTTCACAGGCGGGAAATGCGAGAAAAGAAGCTGTTGGAGTAGAATTGTCGCCTGCATTTGGTTGATTTAACTGTAAAAGAGTGGGACCTTGTTGCCAGTCTGGTTGTACGAGTAAATTCTCGTGGAGGGGGCACTTGTGACCTAAGTTACCTTATAAAACCAAATATATTTATTTTTACCTATCAGCAAATCAAATAGAAAGACTCAAATATAAATTAACAATATTTTCTATCTTCGAACCAAATAAATACATACAGAAATGGCCAATATTTACTTGCCATCAGACCAAATAAACTCTAATTGACTAAAATATAAAAATAAAAACTGATTTTAACCCAAATATAAAATAAACAAACCTAACCAAGCCCAACCTCTAAGACGTATCATTAACGCAATCATTTAAAAGTTTTTTTCTACCTTTTCGTTCCGACTAAATTGTTGTAAAACTCATATCTTTGCTTCTTGGACATCAACATATGATACCAACAACATTAAAAAATTTGTATATTATTTGATTTTCTTTACGTGCATGCAAAGGTTTTTAATGCTTTTTTTTTCAACAAGTAACTGAATCCACCAGACACGAAAAAGCAGACGACAAGATCTCCTACAGAAAGTAGCTGATAAAAGAAAGCGGAGTGAGAGGACTATAAATAAACTACAAGAAAACTGAATGCATTATTCAGACTATTGTCTGAATAATTTACATTATTCGGACTATTGTCGTCATCTTTGTTGCCATTTGTACGACGTTTCGGCTGTTGCACGCTCCGTCCTTTCAGGTGCTAGGAATTTCGAACCAAACCCTTTATTACCATCACTGGGGTATATGATCTTCATCCCTTGGATAGAGCCTCTTCTGGTCGTCATGAGTTATTTCCCCCTAACCCTGTAAGTTACTTGTTCACCATAACTGTAGCACACATGGCCCAGTGGATATAGACGTTGGTTAGTTCCTGTGACTTGACCCAAAGAGTTGAGAGTTTAATATCGGGATAAATTACATTTAATTTGTATAGTTTATAACTTATTTCCCTATTCGAATTTGTAAATTTTTGTTCATTTTAATGCATCCCTCCTTTTGCTTCTTTTGAAAGGCAGAGAGTTGTAATGTTTCATTATAGATTAGCAACTATACCCAAAAAGTTGCTGAAAATGTCTTCAATAACAAAAGTTTGATCACTTTTTGATCTTAACCATTATTGGAATATATCTTCATAACAGAGTTCTGATATTTTGAAGGGGACACTTTCATGATATTAGCCGTTATTGGAACATGTCTCCATAAACAAGACCTGACATTTTGAGGTGGACACTTTCATGATCTTGACCATAATTGGAATATTTCTTCAAAACAAATGCTTGATATTTTGAGGTGAACATTTCCTTGATCTTGCAAGTTGTTGAAACATGTCATAAAAATGGTCAGATAATTTGAGGTAAACACTTTCATGATCTTACCGATTAATAGAATATGTCTTCCTTACAAAAGCCCTCATATTTTAAAGTGAACACTTTCATAATCTTCACCATTATTGGAACATGTCTCAATAAGAATGGTCTGATACTTTGAGCTGAACACTTCTATTAGATTAGCAACTATACCCAAAACGTCCAAAGAAATATTAGAAGGGTTTTAGAAATAAATTGCTGAACAGATTACTGGACTGTTATGTGATATCTGTCCTCCCATATTGCAGCGAATGCTGGACAACCTTCTCAAAGTTGAAGGAAAGATTAGAAGCAACAGAAATGTTGTTCTGCAGAAGGATGATGAGGATACCATGAAACGAACATGTGAGCAACGACGAGTTTTTGGAGAGGATGCAAAAGAAAAGGAAACCTAACACCAGGAAGAGATAGCTGACGTTTCTGGGACACATAATGAGGAAGGGGGCTTGGAGAATCTAATACTCACGAGACGGATAGAGGGAAAGAGAGACGAGAGAAAGCAATGCGAGACATACTTGATGAGCTTAAGCAAATGGATGGAGAAGCATGGTTTGGACGAGATACCAAGAGAAAAAGTGTTAAGGGATAGGGGTAAGTGGAGGTCCATGATCGCCTACGTCCTGAAATGACACGACACATAAAAAAAAGATGAACATGGGCAATATTATTGTAAATGAAAAAAAGAGGACTGTTTTTATTAAGTAAAAATTGGCAGAAACTTTTGCAAATACCTAATATTTAAGATTATGCCAGCAAACACTGCTCATGTGGTATTCCATTGAATCTGTACGTAAGAGCTTATTAAATTATTGATAAAAACCGATCATTTATCACTTATCACAGCTTCGAGATGCCCATATAATTACTGACCAACAATATTAATTAACAAAGCAAATAACCAATATTGATTAGGCAATAATAGTTTATCAATATTGATCACAAAATCCGCTGATTAATGTTTATTGACTAAAAGATACACACCAGTTGAAATCGATCCGCCCAGCTGGTCTGCTAATCAAGATCGTTTGATAGTGAATCAACGTTATTAAACACTGCGCTAATGTTTCATTGGTACTGAAAGGCAAATATTGATCTGTTATTGTCGAGCTTACAGTGGTGTAGGCTTTCATCTGATAAATAGATTAGCAAGATGTCGTAACAATTGTTTGCGGTGTTTTCCTTATCTCTTTGGAATTCTGACATGAAAACCTTTAATGATCTTACCCATTATTGGAACACGTCTTCGTAACCAAAATCTGATATTTTAAGGTGACCACGTTCCATAATCTTACCTGTTATTGTAACTTGTATTCATACTACGGTCTAATATCTAGCGGTGAACACTTTTCTTGATCTCATGCGTTATTACAACATGTCTTCTTAACCAAGGCCTGATATTTTGAGGTGTAATCTTTCCCTGATCTCACCCGTTATTGGAACCTGTCTGCATAACCAAGGCCTGATATTTTGAGGTGAACATTATTTCATGATCTAAGCTATTATTAGAATTTGTCTCCATAAGCAAGATCTAATACTTTCAGTTTAACACTTTCATATCTCACCCGATTGTAGAACTTGCATTTTATAACCAAGGCCTAATATTTTCAGGTGAACATTTTTATGATCATACCCACTATTGGAGCATGCCTTCAAAACAAATATTTGATATTTTAAGGTTACCGCTTCATTATTTTATTATTAGAATAGACTAAACTATTGCCCGGTTCACACTCCACCCACATCTATTGAACAGGTGAAGAGGCTCATCCCTTGTTTCCTGTTTAGGATGCGGTTTCCGGTTTTCTCTTTTCCAATCTTTTCACTTTTATTTTTTTTTCCAATTGGAGTAGATAGACTAAACTATCGCCCGGTTCACACTCCACCCACGTCTACTGAACAGGTGAAGAGGCGCATCCCTTGTTCCCTGTTTAGGATGTGGTTTCCGGCTTTCTCTTTTCCATTCTTTTTACCCTTACATAGCCCCCTGCGCATCAGTGGCGTTATCGCCTTGCTTGGGGTGATATGATTAAAAAAAAAATATCTTTATAACCAAGGGCTGATATTTTGACGTGAACGCTTTCATGATATAGGCCATTATTGGAACATGTCTTCATAAACAAGGTCTGAAATTGTGAGGTGGAAACGTTTATGATATTACCCATTATTGGAACATGTCTTCGTAACAAGGGTCTGATATTTTGACGTGTACACTTTCATGATCTTACCCATTATTGGAACATGTCTTCATACACAAGGCCTGATATTTTAAGGTGAGCACATTCATGATATTATTAATTATTCGAAGATATCTTCATAATGATGGTCTAATATTTAGAGGTGAACAGTTTCATGATTTTGACCTTTATTGGAACATGTCTTCATAAAGAAGACTTAATACTTGAGGTTGACACTTTCATGACCTTTATTGGAACATGTCTTCACAATGAAGGTCTGATATTTTGAGGTGAACACTCTTATGACCTTATCCATAACTGGAACATAACTTCATAATGAAGGTGTGATATTTTGAGAGGAACACTTTCATCATCTTGCCCAGTATTAGAACATGTCTTTATAATCAAGGCCTAACATTTTGAGGTGGAGGCTTTTGATGATACTACTCATTATTGGAACATGTCTTTATAATCAAGGCCTAATATTTTGAGGTGGAGGCTTTTATGATATTACCCATTATTGGAATGTGTCTTTATAAACAAGGCCTAACATTTCAAGGTGGAGGCTTTCAAGATATTACCCATTATTGGAACATGTCTTTATAATCAAGGCCTAATATTTTGAGGTGGAGGCTTTCATGATATTACCCATTATTGGACCATGTCTTTATAATCAAAGCCTAATATTTAAGGGTGGAGGCTTTCATGATATTACCCATTATTGGAACGTGTCTTCGTAACAAATGTTTGATATTTTGAGTTGAACACCTTTGTGATCTAGCACGTTGTTGAAAATGTCTTCAATAACAAAAGTCTGATAATTTGAGATAAATACTTTTTGATCTTAACCATTATTGGAATATGTCTTCATAAAAGAATTCTAATATTTTGAGGGTGACTCTTTCATGATATTAGCCGTTATTAGAACGTGTCTCCATAAAAAAGACCTGACATTTTGAGGTGGACACTTTCATGATCTTAACCAGAATTGGAATATATCTTCATAACAAATGCTTGATATTTTGAGGTGAACACTTTCATGATCTTGCAAGTCGTTGAAACATGTCACAAAAATGGTCAGATAATTTGAGATAAACACTTTCATGATCTTACCCATTTATGGAATATTTCTTCACACAAAAGCCTGATATTTTAATGTGGATACTTTCATAATCTTCACCATTATTGGAACATGTCTTCAATAAGAATGGTATGATACTTTGAGGTGAACACTTTTATGAATTTATATATTATTGGAATATATCTTCATAAGGAAGTCTTGATATTTTGAGGTGGACACTTTCATGAAATTACCCATTATTGGAACATGTTTTTATAATCATGGCCTAATATTTAGGGGTGAACACTTTTATGAAATTACCCATTATTGGAACGTCTTCATTAACAAAACCTGATATTTTGCGGTGGACACTTACATGATTATATCCGTTATTGGAACATATCTTCTTAATGAGGATCTAATATTTTGAGATGAATATTTTCATGATATTAACCTTTATTGGAACATGTCTTCATAAAGAAGGCCTGATATTTTGAGGTGGACATTTCATGATATTACAGGCTATTGGAACGTATCTTTATAACGAAGGTCTGATATTTTGAGGTGGAAACTTTCATGATATTACCCATTTTTGGAACATGTTTTCATTAACAAGGCCTTTTGAGGTAGAAGCTTTCATAATATTACAGATTATTGAAACAAGTCTTCATAACCTAGGTGTGATATTTTGAGGTGAACACTTTCATGATCTTACCTATTATTGAAATATGTCTTCATAAAAATGGTCTGATATTTTAAAGTGAACAAACCTATGACATTACCAATTATAAGAATATGTCTTCATAACGAATGTCTGATATTTTGAGGCGAAGACTTTCATGGTCTTATCCAGTATTGGAACATGCTATCATAAACATGGTCTGGTATATTGAGGTGTGCCCCTTTATGATCTTACCCAAAATTTTAAACATGTCTTCATAACGATGGTCTGATATTTTGATGTGAACACTTTCATGATCCTACCCATTAAGGACATGTTTTCATAAACAATGCCTAATATTTTGAGGTGGACACTTTTATGATCTTATCTATTATTGGAACATGTCTTTATAGCAAAGATCTGGCGGCTCAGTAATAGGATATTAAATAAGTGCAATGTCTCTATTCGCCGCCTCTTCAATCAGTTTGAGATGTTTGTTCTTTGTTGATAAAGCTTAACGCTTTACCATTTTCTGTAGATAAAGCTGAATTTTTTGCCCATATATTCTTCTCAAACTCTACTCTTGATTCATCTGGAGTACTCTTGCCTAAATTCCCACTTAGAACTGAGTCACTGTTGAGTGATATGCATATAAACCCTTCCATAATTTCTGCTTTCTGATCCCCAGAAACTATGTGAACCCGATGGCATCCCTGTAATAGTCATTAAAAAATATGCTTCTGAACTGCCTCTAGTTCTCTCTAAACCAGGGGTCGGCAACCTTTTGGAGAGTGAAGTCCAAAAATCTCTGTAGAGTCATGGAGGAGGGACAAATAGCTATGGCTCCAGTGTAATGGAAGAGAAACATGTTATTAAATATGTGAATAAATTTTCTATGTGTTTGAAGAAAGCAAGGATTCAATATAATTTAATATCTGACGGGAATTTTGTTAAAAAAATATTACATCTTAAAAATAATTGTGTCATTAATCAGTACTGAAAAAAGTTTCATTAAAATCGGTTGAAAACACTATTTTATATTAATTTAAAAGTACCCGCTCATGAAAGCAATTTCACAGAAAAAGTGAAAGTGAGGCCGTACGCTAATTTTTAGGGCGATCCCTACAAATAAAAAATAAAAGTAAAACACATTCTCCAGATAAAAAGAAATATTTTTTTTAAATTTCGACGCAATATATTCAGACTATCAACTGTCACTTTGGTTTGGTTCACCTATATTTATATCATGTCCAACGTAAGGTAGCAGGCCGGAAAAGATTCACTCGAGGGCCAGATGAGTCCCACGGGCCGGGGGTTGCCGACCGTTGCTCTAAAGTGTATATTAAATGCCTCTCTGCCTCCTGCTTTCCTGCCTGCTGGATGAAATCATTTGTTGTTCCAGTTTTTAAGAACAACTAGTGAGCCGTCCGACTCTTCCAATTATTAGCCTATAAGCCTTCTATCGCTTTTTGGCAACCAACTCGAGGCCCTAATCATACTGAATTGGTTCATAATCTCGCGTCTCTTTTCTCAGACAAGCAATACGGTTTGGATTTTTCCAGGTCAACTGCTGATGTAGTGGCGATTATTGTGGAAATATTCTATCATGCTCTAGATAAAAACGGTGAAGCACAAGATGTAGCATTGGACATCTCTAAAGCCTTTGACAGGGTCTGACATACAGATCTTTTCCACAAGTTGAGAAGCTACGGTGTCTCCGGACACATATTTTAAACTGATCCACTCTTTTCTATCAAATTTGTGAAATGAAGGTCATCCTGAACGGCCAATCGTCTAGATCTTTCCGCAATAACGTGCTTCTTCCCCAGGGAACTTTCCTATGAAATCAGCTCTCAACTTGGCATCTATGTTGAAAACACAACGATTTACTTCTGCCTAGATAGTAAGGCTGGTCAATCTGTCAAGGTCAAAATGTCAAAACTGTCGTTAACTAGGATAAAAGATGTCTTGTCGTTTGTAACGCCTCCAAAACTAAACTTTGCGTCATAAATCTTCTTAGAGACCACTTTCTGCCTTCCATCATTATGGCTGATGCTAGCCTCCAGGAAAGTGACTCGTTGCTCCTTCTCGGGATAACGTTCACAACTGGCATGAAGTGGAAAGACTAAACTAAATCCATTGCAAGGTCAGTTGCCAAAACGGTTAGTTCACTGTATCGTGCGAGACAATTTTTCTCACCGGAATCTATCCTACATGTCTAAAAGTCTACCATTCGTCCATGCTTAGTGTCATGGTGGCATCACCCATTACAATGGATTGAACTCTTCCTACAACTACATATACTTCCCCCCACAAGAGGTGGCAGAGAGTGAGAGATCCGCAGCTAAGCTAAGAAGATCAGCGGAGAACGATAGGCAGAGATAGCCAAGACTAATTCGAGTCCCAGTTATAGCATTACTTCCTAACCCGTATTTATTCGTTCTACTAACAGAGTTTCACGTATTGTATTATGCTGTGTTAATATATATTCGTTATTTCCTATTTTGGCTGTTGTTGGACTTCTTAACCGGGTCCACGACACTTAGAATTTTGCTGCCACATATGGTCCGATGCCCCTGCTATTTACCTCGAGTTTCTTGTTAAGATACAAAGAAGAATCAGCAATATTATTGGTCCTGATCCGCCTGTTTGTTTTAATCTACAAGGATCTTGACGTTGAAATTTCAGAAATGTAACACATAAGGACATTAATAATTCCAGCAGTAGTTCGAGCCAACAGATTGTTTGGAAAATGCTACGATTGACTCATTGAAGGGATTCCTTAAAAATATACAAAATTTGTACTTACAAATACAGCTCATACTTTACGAAGGGCTTTCTTCTTTTTCTACTTTTTCTATTTGTCCTCTCAGGACCTAGGCGATCATGGCCCTCCACGACTCCCTATCCCTGGTGACTCTTAACACGCTTTCTCCTGTAACATCTCGCAGCCCCCGTTTTGTCATCCACCTGCTCTGGTCTCATTTTCCCTCTATCTGGCCTGTTAGTATCAGGTTCTCCAAGCCCTCTTTCCTGATTGTTTGTCCCAGGAACTTCAGTTATCTTTTTCTGATACTCAATATTAATTTCCTTTTCTTTTCCATTCTTTCCACCACCTCGTCATTGCTCACATGCTCGGTCCACAATATCCGCAGCACCCTTCTGTAGAACCACATTTCAACTGCTTCAAGTTTCCCCTTCATCTTTGTTGATATTGTCCAACATTCACTGCCGTAATGAAGAACTGACATCACATAGCAACCCAGTACACTCTTCTTTGTTTCTAGTGAAAGTTTCCTGTGTCTTAATACTTTACTCAACTTCTGGAACACGTCCTTCGCCATGCCAATTTGCTTTTGGATATCTGTGTCGTACTTTCCGTCTTCGGTTATAACACTTCCCAGATATTTAAATTTCCGTACCTGCTTGATTTTAACATCCCCCACCTGTATTTGGCACTTTGGGCTACGAAAGGCTTTATCTATGTAAAATATATGGGGGCCTTAGACAGTTTTTTCTTTTTTGTTGGTTTTCCCCTTTTTTTGACAGAAATGCTGAAGAGAAAATGTAATTATACCATTTCTAACCTTAGGTCTCTGGTTGGGACCCTAAAGGAAATGTATGTACAAAAGAAATAATAATAATAATGATGATGATGATAATATTTTATTTATTTATTTTTCGATAACATTATTTTCGACGACTTTAATGAAAGAATAACAGAATATACGACTTTACTGAAAGAATAACAGACTATACAGTGGGCGAACAAATTATTATTTTAAATTTCACGGCAGTAATAAACTCAAAAGTATGTCAACTTTTTCTTTTCCATTAAATTTTGATTTTTTTTTTTATCTTAACAATTATTTTTGTTGCAAGGAGTAGGAGTGGTAGCAACAATTCTTTTTAAAGCAGCGTCTTTCTCTTTGAATTCCAATCGCGTCTCTGTCAGCTGTCGCCTGGCAGCCCATTTAGGAGAAGGAAAACTCCGAACAACAACCCGCAACTCAAGGTGTTAATCATGCCGAGGAGTGAATGGCTACTGCGTTATGAGGTCACAAAGGATCCCCTACAGACTTCGGGACCCTGTTTGTAAAAGACCGTTACCCAACGTGCCGGGCAACTTTGGGTGGACTTTTGGACCCGTGCGTCACTCGTGGGAAAAATATGAGAAATACAAATAGAAATAAAAAGTCCAGTATGGCTCTTCCAGTGGATAAACAGGGAGCCCGTCCTTCATGAGGGAACCTACCTGAGGTCGAAGAATCTGCCATAGGAACAAACTCCTACACAAAGAATGAATCTTCAGGTCCCCACAACCAGGATAATCCTAATGATGGCCCTGGCAATTCTCCAGCTAGATCTATAACCGTATATTTAAAGAAAAGAAAAAGAAAATGGCGTCGTAAGGAGTACAAAGTCGTTATGAAAGCATTTCATGTAGCGTTACTCAAACCTTAAAAAAAACATCACTCGCCAAACATATGACATTTGGCGAGAAAAATTTGGACAAACAAATAGAAAGTACATTGACGAAAATAAATGAGCCAATGTACGAAGATACATCATGCGAAATAACCGATTGACAGAGGCTGAAATTAATGAGATAAAAAGAATTGCAACCAGAAGAGACGAATCAACAAAATATGAAAAGGAAACGGAATCAGAATCAGAAATAAAAAGTAATAACATCAAACAAGCCACAGGTCATAATGTAGAAACCGTGATACACACAAATCACTGTGAAAATAATGCAGTAAATTTAGAAGTGCTGGAAAGGTGTGATCTGAGTCAGTTACAAGACGACAATAAAACGAGTTCAGAACACATTGAACAGAATTATTTTACTGAAAACAAGAACAGTATACAAGAAGCCAAGGAAGAAATCAAGAACCATATAAGTCAAATACAAAATATTGCAATGGAGGAACGAGAACAGCTCCCAAAATTACAACCAAAAAAGCATAACCTCCGAACTATTAAGCTCTACAATGCAGCACTCAAACTAATTTTGGATGAAGAAGACACTCTTATAAATCTCAATGAAGCAATATATGCATCAGCAATAGCAGCAACAAAAAAATTGAACATCAAATTAAAAACAAGGCAGTCTCGTAGACATGAAGATCCACCTTGGAAAAGAAAAATAGAAAAAGAAACCGATCAACTTAGAAGTGAACTATTAGTACGCGATGAACTGACAAGAGGAATAAATGTAAGAACTAGAAAAGAGTCGAAAGAAAATACAACATTAGAAATGAAAATGAAGTCAAATCAACTAAGGAAAAAATAAAGCAAACAATACAACTGAAGGCTCAAAGAATAAGACGCTATGAGAAAAGATCAAGATTCTACAGACAAAACAAGATTTTTCAACCCGAAATAGGTAAAAAAAGAATTGAAGTGACAGTCCCCCACCACCCACCCAAAATGGAAGAAGTTATACAGTTCTGGGAAAAAATATGGGCTTGCCCTAAAGAACATAACAAACAAGTAGATTGGATTGCACAAGAGACAGAACGAAAATTCAAAAATATAAAAAAAATATTCAAAAATAAACCAGAATAGACATGGGCTGGAATCACAGAAGAGGATGTTAAATTTGCACTGAAAAAAGCACACAATTGAACATTTCCAGGTATAGATAAAATTCCTAACTTTTGAATATATTATTTAAATACAGCACATAAAAAAACTAGCCAAAGAACATCAAAAAATGGTTAACGATCCCACTAAAATTCCTGCATGGATGACCAAAGGAATTACATTTCTTCTACCCAAGAATGGTGACACAAACAACCCGAAAAACTACAGAAAAATTACATGCCTTCCGACAACATACAAACTATTAACATCTATTTCAACAAAACAGACATATTTCTTCTTGGAAAGAAATGGCACGCTACCGCTTGAACAAAAAGGGTGTAAACGTGGCTGTTACGGATGTAAAGACTAATTGCTTATTAACAGAATGATCCTGGAAAACTGCTACAATGCAAAGCAAAATCTTAGTACTGCCTGGATAGATTATCGTAAGGCATTCGATAGTGTACCACATTCCTGGATCTTGAAGACCTTAAATATATATAAGATATCACCCATCATCATCAATTTCATCAAACAATGCATGTCGCTATGGAAAACAACCCTTTACCTCAATCAAATAAATGGAACCTGTAAGTCTGGTGAAATAAACATCAAAAGAGGTATATTTCGAAGTGACTCTTTGTCTCCCTTACTATTCTGCATATCATTAATAGCACTAACTAGTCAACTTAAGACAGAATGTTGTTATAAAATAGCCCAAAAGAAAATAAGCCATCTATTTTACATGGATGACTTAAAGTTGTATGCTAAGAATGATAACGAGCTGGAAGGTCGTCTGCAAACTGTAAAATGCTTCAGCGAAGACATTGGAATGAAATTCAATTTGAATAAATGTGCTAAAGCTACAGTTTTACGTGGATCGCTACAACAAACATCCTCAATTAGCTTAGACCCTGCTGTAACAATAAAAGAATTAAAGCCAGAAGATTATCAATACCTAGGTGTAAATGAGAGTGAAAAAATTCACCATAAAAAATGAAAGAAATAGTGCGTAAATAATACTATAGAAGGCTACTACTGATATTAAAAACTGAATTGAATTCTCAGAACAGAATTATGGCCATGAATAATAGCCTTGCAATCCCAGTTGTCCAATATAGTTTCAACATCTTAAACTGGACTCTAAACGACATCAGGCGAATGGCTTCAAAAAAAGAAAGCTTCTTTCTAAGCATTAGATGCATCATCCAAAGGCTGATGTAGACCGTCTATACATACCCTGTAAAGAAGGTGGAAGAGGTCTTATTCAGCTAGCATTGTCATACAAGACAACAACTATTGGCTTACTAACATATATAGAAACAACAAAGGACTGGATGATACAATTAGTCAAGCAACATGAAGAAAGAAAGAAAAAATATTCAATAATAAAAGAAGGCAGTAAATACAAACAAGATTTACATTTAATAGATTCTGTAGAAAAGCAAAACAGAAGCCAAGAACCAACTATTGCGGCAAAATATATGAAAATGAACGCCAAATATAAAGCTCTTGAACAGATGAAACAGCGCTGGCAAGACAAAACTCTGCATGGCCAATATCCAGAACGTGCCAATAAATCTAATGTTGATAAAGTTAATATTCATCGATGGTTACGTGCATCTGGATTAAAGTCTGAGACTGAAGGCCTTATTCTTTCAGCGCAAGTACTAGGAACTAGCGCAGCACTAGGAACTTTCAGACAAATATTATACATAATAATGTGGATCCAAAATGCAAGTTCTGTGATAAACACCAAGAAACAATAGACCATCTAATCTCAGGATGTTCTGTACTTGCTCCAAATGAATATAAAAATCGTCACGATAGAGTGGGTCAGTATTTACATTGGACAATGTGCAAACACTATGGAAAATCTGTAAACAAACACTGGTATGAACATCACCCAGCACCGGTTACAGAAATAGAAGATGTCACCATTCTATGGGATTACACCATCTACACAGACAGAAAAATTGAAGCAAATAGGCCGGACATTATTGTTAAAAACCAGAAAGAAAATACTTGCCTATTAATTGATATGGCTTGTCCAGCGGATTGTAACATAGCAACCAAGGAATTCGAAAAACTGTCCAAATATGAAGACCTGGAAATTGAAATAGAAAAAATGTGGAAATTGAAAACAAGAATCGTGCCAGTGATAGTAGGGGCACTTGGAATGATCAAAAAAAGGAACAAAACAACACATTGAAAGAATCCCTGGAAAACCCAGCTTAAGAGATATACAAAAAATTGTCTTGTTAAGTAAAGCCCACACACTAAGGAGAACTTTGTCTATGTAACGCTAGGGATGATAGAGGAGATAGAAAAACATGAAATGGAGCCATAACAACACGCCACAACCTGCCTTAGGTCTTCCCGCAGACTTGATAGGTAGTGCGACCATAGCAGAAATCGAAATATGATGAAAAATGATAATAATAATAAATTCCTGGTAGCCCATACCTTAAAGAAATACAAAAATTGTAATCACAAGTACAACCCACACCTTACTCCTCTATGTAAAATGTGTTTGATCTCAGATTGTAATTTTTTTTTTTAAACAAAAATGTTTATGAGAAAATGTAATGATACCATTTCTACACTTAGGTTTCTAATTGGGACCTGGAAGAAAATATGTGTACAACAGAAATATAATAATAATAATAATAATAATACTCGTTGGTGGTGGTGGCGGTGGTGGCGGTGGTGGTCCAGAAACTAACCGTAGCTATAATGACAAATGTCTATTTTTCATTGCAATTTGCGATCCTACTGATAATCCCGATTTATTTTTTTTTTATTTATTTATTCATGGATGGTTTTGTTTTGTACACGCTAAGGGTTATATTAAATATGGCGATGACTCTCTTTTAACCAACACAGAATCACAATAAGCAACCGAACGCGAATAAATTGTCAAGGTACAATAAAAAGAAATCCGATGCAATTTAAACGCGGGATAAAAGCGGAAGTCATGTGCATAAAATGCCTTTCAGGAAGGTAATTGAAGAAAGAAGAAGAAAGAAGGGAAGAAAATGAAGAAAATGTTGAGCGTAACTGGTCTGATGCGCATGCGTAAAATGAGATGAGTCCGGCCGATTGAGAGTGCAGAGGTTCTACCTTGAATGGCCAATCGGTCATGGTGGGTTTGCGACAGTATCAAGCGGTCGCTATTGTGTTGAGCTGCGTTCCAACGCTCGCAGTGCCCCCTTCACGCCGTTTCTGCCAATCATGCTGTCCGATGGGGCCCCGATGCATTGCAGTGCGTGCTCTGTATGCGCCGTCTGTGTCCCTTTCGTCGTTTTATTTGAAGCACTGTTTGCTCAGAGTCCAGTTCAATTACAACATCTTGCAGTGACTCTGGCTGGCGGAGCCGGAGTAAGAAGCAAAGCGAGGAAATAGATCACGAAAGAAAGAAAATGGGTTGGTATTTGGTTGAAGATCAGAGCATAAAGAAATTCATATTTAAGCTACAAATGTCTTTTCGGAGATATTGAATCGAGAAGCTGGCGCCAATATTTAGGCGTGTCATACACATCATCTCTGATTTATTTGCCTTTTTATTTTTATTTTTTTTGCCTCACTATTTCTTTTTTGTTTCTCCATGACTGTAGCACCTAAAATAAATCTTTTGTATTGAGACTGCATTCCAAGAACCGATTAAAACAGCAATATTCTGTACATGGGTGTGCTTTTTTTCTAGCGGAATATAATCATGTGTTGTATACATGGCGTTTAGCTGTTGGCTTTTCTAGAAATCGAATGACGCCTAGTCAGGATGAGAATAAGCAATTGTGCGCGTACGAATACAGGTCAGTCTATTGCTCTTTCTGCTTAAAAATCTTTTAATTAACTACTTCTGGTTTGGGTCTAGAAATGTTATTTCCAGCATAATAGACTTGCGACTAAAAGATGCATGTATTAAAGTGGGTTATATCTGGAACAACAAAAACAACTCAGTTACATTTCTGTAATTCCTTTCGCTTAATTTGACCTTGTAGTTGTTTAATTAGACCAACGTAAAACAGAAAGCTCTTTAATTTCAGCCAACAATAAAAACGTAGATGTTCAATTGGGTCCTAACAAACAAAACTATTTCATTGTAACCAAATTAACGATTGTAGCTGTTTAATTGGGTTAACTTTAACTAATGTAGCTGATTAATTGGACTAACCTTAAAAATGTAATTGTTCAATTGGGCTAACCTTAACAAATGTAGCTGTTTAATTATGTTAACCTTAACGAATGTAGCTTTTTAATGGGGTCAGACTTAAAGTTACCTGTTTAATTGGGTTAAAGTTAATGGATTTTTTAACTGACCCAACGTCAACAAACAGCTTTTTAATTGGGCCGAAATTAAGAAACGTATCTATTTAATTAGGCCAAACTCAACAAACATAGCTTTTTAATGGGGCCACTATTAACCAACGAAAGTGGATTGAAGTTCGTAAACATATTTATTTGATTAGATCAGCTTAAAGTTTTTGATTGTTTAAATCGTTTTCACGGCTTATCAACCCTTTGAAGGTTATTTAAAGCCAAAAAGTATTTTTAGATTTTAAGAAATTAGTAGGAATAATAATGGTTTAGTGATACAAGTCTTATTAATTAACCCATATCTTGGGGTAGAAGAGTTGGATTCATACCTTTCCCAATGGTATATGTGCGTGAGTATAACGAAGCCAACGGGAATTGGAACTAAAGCCGCTAAAGAGGACAACGATATAATAGACACGTGTTTAAGTGCCACTACTTTATTTGTTTTGTCTTCTGTTTCTCTCAACCTGTCGGGACCTACTAAAAAGAGGAAGGAACAAAGACTTTACATTCCGCTACTACACGACCATGAACGCTAAACTTCTGCGGATATTTTTCAATATCTACATTACTATTACGAACAATTTTAACTACAAAACTGCATGCATTTTCTCAATGAACATTTATCTTTTCGCAACTTTTAGTGTTCAGTTAACGAATTTCACTTATATTTTTCTTCTTACACTTTTTTCATTCTGTAAATAAATCTTTGCTTTAATGTACACAAGAGGTATTTTATCCTTTCACATTTCAACTTTAACTTTCTGAAAATTAAATTGTGTGGACTTCAGACGTGTTTGGCACAAGACCAATTATCCAAGCATCACCGAGGCCCCTACACATTTAATTCTACACAAATTATACAGCATCTGCCTAGTTTTGCTTTGAGGAGACTTTTAGAGAATTGGTACAATTATATGCGCCATTGTAAACGAATTTCCAAAGGTCCAAATTAAAACTTGACTAACCAGGAAGCAATTTTAAGGGACTAAAAGTTCATTTCCTTTAAGAATATAATGAATTTAGTCATTGAACTGATTTTCTTTGCATGCAGACAGCAGAAAACAATTGGAAAGTATTTTTATTTGTTAATGCGTTTTGCTGGATCTGAGTTTCTGTTTTTTCTTCCGTTTTGAATGTTTAAATCGGAAAAAGATAATTCAATATATACACCTTGTGCAAATTAATTGAAACAACAGATAATGCTTTCATAGGATCTTTCACACTTTCTCTTGTCACGTGTACATCGTCTCTTGGTGTTGTTTGTTTTGTTTTTTCTTTCGACTGCATTTTTTCTTTCCGTTTTGGACTGACATAGATAGATAGATAGATAGATAGATAGATAGATAGATAGATAGATAGATAGATAGATAGATAGATAAATAAAGAACAAACATAGATAGATAGATAGATAAATAAAGAACAAACATAGATAGATAGATAGATAGATAGATAAAGAACAAACATAGATAGATAGATAGATAGATAGATAGATAGATAGATGTCAATTGATGAATAGCCTAGGACAGATAGTTGATTTTCTAAGCCCCGCTTAGATGTGGCACAAGAGCTTGAACCTTTCTTTATTGCTGTTGTTTCCAGGTCCACCCTGACTCGGAGTGGTAGCACCTGTTAGCGTCCCAGCTATGGGCAAATATTTAACCCCCAAAACTGGGATCAAGAAATTATAAAAGTATAAAATTCGACTTTTATAGAAAAATATACATTTTTGAAGGAAAAAAGTTATTACCAGCAATACATTTTAATACAAAATTAGAAGACATCTTCAGTTTTCTAAAATAAAAGCATTTCATTAAACTCTGACTTAATCAACCTTCTCACTATAACTGAACATTAAAAAATACCTTAAAACTCCACCTTTTGGCATTAAATAACCCACAGAGGTGTTGATATACCGTTAAACAAAACTCAAACTCAATTAATTTGCACATGGGGTGTAATTTTACAAAGAATCATTAGAAAAAAATATCGGAACCTATGAATGAAACATTACAAGAGATGAAAAACCAAACTGAGTAGGGGTTTGAGGAGTGATGTAACTGTTTTCTTATGTGGAAATCTTCGTCTGACTCTACCAAGAAACAAAAAATGATGAAATGCGATCATGCTTTAACTGTGCCGGTATGTGGGAAAATGGTAAAATATTGGAATGGTAAAATATTGAAAATGGTAGAATATTGAAAATGGTAAAATATTGAAAATGGTAACTTATTGAAAATGGTAACATATTGAAATGGTAAAATACTGAAATGGTAAAATATTGAAAATGTTAAAATATTGAAACGATAAAATGTTGAAAATGGTAAAATATTGAAAATGGTAAAATATTGAAATGGTAAAATATTGAAACAGTAAAATATTGAAACGGTAAAATATTGAAAATGGTAAAATATTGAAGTTTACAACTTACACGGGAATAAGAACTAGGGTCTGTTTTCTCAGAATTTGCTACAAGTTCTTCGTTGACTTTAAGGGAACAGTCTTTAAATCTCCAGTCAGTATAAAAAAATAGAAGTTGATTACACCCTGTCACTTTAGTATGACTGTATGGTAAAAGAAAGGAAACTAAAACAGTTGTTTCAATTAGTTTGCACAAATGTGTCTGTAATCTCAAACCCAAGGGCTAACTGCACTGGTTATCACCTGGCAGTTAGATGGAAATTAATGTTAAACTCACCAAAATTAAAGAAACCTGGAGCAATCTCTAAAAGGCAAAATCATTCCACAACGATAATATTTATAGAGGTCCTGGACATTACGGTAAATTGGATCCGGCAGCAAGGCCTCTGGGAGGTTGTCAAGAGCATGGAACCACCTCTTAATTGCTGTTGTTTCTAGGTCTACTCTAACCCAGAATGGTAGCATCTGTTAGGGTCCCAGCTATGGGCAAATAGTTAACCCCCAAACTGGTGTCAAAACACTATAAAAGGATAATACACTTTTAAAGAAATATATACATAAAAATAGACTTTTATAGAAAAATATACACTTTTGAAGGAAAAGATGTTACCCACAAAACATTTTTGAAGAAAAAATTCTGACCATAAAACATTTCTGAAGAAAAGATTCTGACCATAAAACATTTCTGAAGAAAAAATTCTGACCATAAAACATTTTTGAAGAAAAAGAAATTATTCTCAGCAAAACATTTTTGAATACAAAACTGGAAAACATTTTCAGTTTTCTAGAATAAAAACAAAAAATATTCATTAAAATCTGACTAAATCAACCTCCTCACTATAACCGAATATTTAAAAAATCTTAAAACCCTACCTTTTTGGCATTAAATAACCACAGAGGTTGATATACCGTTAAACAAAATTCAAAATCAAAATCAAACTCTATTTATAGAAAAAAAAAATGCAATTTCAAGATGAAAGAAAATATTTTTTATCGCTACATCATTATTATTATTAAATTAAAGAAATATTACGTTTTGGAGCAGGTCATCGATTCAAAAACTAGTATCACAACACTATTATCTCAAAAAGAAAAACTTCTTAAAATCTAAAAATATTTTTTGGCTTTAAATAACCTGCAAATGTGTGATCAACCGTAGAAAATGACGTAAAGTGGAACAGGTCATGGATTCAAAGTGGAACGCCATAAGACAACAACAAAAGAAGTTATACCATACAAAGAACGACAGAAAATGGATGACATGAAATTCTGGATTTAACAAAACATAGCGGATACCGAGGTTAAACAGAAACATTAGAAATAATTGCAAGCAAGCAGTTCCATGCGTGTTACTAGATTGGCATCTAGGTCTC
The DNA here is from genome assembly GCA_037127315.1 of Ascarosepion bandense. Lineage (NCBI taxonomy): Eukaryota > Metazoa > Mollusca > Cephalopoda > Sepiida > Sepiidae > Ascarosepion > Ascarosepion bandense. The sequence goes on along the minus strand of JBBBDQ010000200.1, from coordinate 743,339 downwards.
ACCCCTTCCTGTTAAAAATAGCTAAATGCAACTGCCACTTCTACCGCAATAGTTTGTTTTTTCGCACTTCTCGTTTATGGAACTCCCTTCTGCTGGTTTGTTTACCTGATGACTACATTCTTTAAAAAATTACATGCAACGTCAATCGCTATCTTCTATCTTTTAAATCCCTTTCATCTTTTGTTCTTTCCTCCCTATACTTAGTCTTTTCTTCCACTTTTGATTCCTTTAAGTCCATATGTACTAATAGTACTCCCTCCTTGCCTGGAGCGAAATGAATTTTTTTTTAATTAGTTAGAAATGTGTATAGAGATTGAAAAACTGAAGACGTAGCAGACATACGCAAAAAATCAAATAAACAGCAGGATAGAAAATTTTAAAGAGCGAACAAATACGACAGAATAAGAAAAAAAAACAGGAACTCGTGTATAGGAGAGTTCTTTAATGAAAACAGAGGAGAAAATCTAAGACTGCATAAATGTCAGCCGTCATACGTGCTACATGCTAGGGCGAATACGTTGCTTTCGAGACATGATTGACTAGGCAGAAGATTTTCCTGCTGTAGGTTGCCATTTCTTTCTGCGGTAGACTGGCTGTCAACTAAGGCTATGTAAGCCAATCTGTCCTGTTATTCAACCCATAGCTGGAGGGAGAAGAGATCGATTCATACTTTCCCAAGAGTATTTGTGAATGAAAACGAATTCAACAGGAATTCGAACTCGGCTCTAAGATTTCTCATTCCAAGCCGATATTTCACCAAAAGGCCCATTCACAAAGCAAGAGTCAGTCAGTCAGTTAAGTGCCATACGTGATACACGCTTGGGCGATCATGTCTCGAAAGAGACATGACTGAGTGGGCAGAAGATTATCCCGCAGTAGGTTGCCATTGCTTTCTGCGGTAGACTGGTTGCCAACAAAATCTATAGAACCCAATCTGTCCTATTATTTGACTCAGAGCTAGAGAGAGAAGAGATACATTATATTTTTAAGTGGGGGATCAGTTTATTACTTCATAACAATATAAAACTGATACCCCACTTTATGCCCAGCAGAAGCCTTAATTATGTTTTCAACTATTATATTCAGTCAGTCAGTTAAGTGCCATACGTGATACACGCTTAGGCGATTATGTCTCAAAAGAGACATGACTGACTGGGCAGAAGCTTATTCCGCAGTAGTTTGCCATTGCTTTCTGCGGTAGACTGGTTGCCGACCAAGGCTATAGAACCCAATCTATCCTTCTATTTAACCCATAACTGTAAGGAAGAGACGCTATAGAACCCAATCTGTCCTGCTATTTAACCCATAACTGTAAGGAAGAGACGGATTAATACCTTTCCCAAGGGTATTTGCGCGTAAGTGAATACAGTGGATTCAACTGGAATTCGAACTCAGCTTTCCAGTTTCTCGTTCCGAGCCGATATCCACTGTACCACAATAAAAGGCTAGTATTAGTTAAAATGAAATGGAGGAAAAAAGCAGTACCAGATGAAATAAGAACAAATTCGCTATTTATTTTAAATAATTTGGGGAATCACAATATTACTGAAATTAAGAACTCTCGTATTAAGATGACAGAATTTAGTTCTTAGAACGGAACAGTAAGACTAAACACACATATGATTTGGTTTTTGGTGATGATTTACAGAGCCATCCACATTTTTGGGAAGAACTGGTGTACATAGTGTGCTACGAAATCCACAGACAGGCAGAAGAATGCCAAGTGGTATTTTTAACCTAATGAGAAAAATTGCAACTGATGTCAAAAAATGGTGCAACTGTTAAAAGCATAAATGAATGCATGCAAAATGGGGGAACGTATTAGAGAAAAATGTATCGAGATTTGAATAAAAATGCAAATCACAGACGTAGCAGCTATACACAATATATCAAAGAAATAGTGAGGCAATAAGCAATGTGTGCATTGAATCAGTCAGTTAAATGCCTTACGTGATACACGCTTGGGCGATCATGTCTCGAAAGAGACATGACTGACTGGGCAGAAGATTATCCCGCAGTAGGTTGCCATTGCTTTCTGCGGTAGACTGGTTGCCGATCAAGGCTACAGAACCCAATCTGTCCTATTATTTAACCCATAACTGGAAGGAAGAGACGGATTAATACCTTTCGCAATGGTATTTGTGCGTAAGTGAATGCAAGGAATTCGACTGAAATTCGAACTCGGCTTCCCGATTTCTCGTTCCAGGCCGATATCCACTTCACCACGACGCACATCCGTGCATTGAATAATGTTGCCATATGTGGTCGGGTGCTCCTGTTATTCACCTCGAGGTTCTCGACAAAATCCAAAGATGAATCTGCAATATAAATGATCCTGACTTGGCATCTCGACTTGAGTCACTTTCTCACCGACGTTACGTGGTTTTCCTCTGTGCTTTTCTATAAATATTTTAATGGCAATCACTCTGATGAGCCTTTTCTCCTGGGGTCCCAAATACGTGAATTTACGCATACTACTAGATTGACATCCAGGTTCTGACCGTTTACCGTTAAAATAGTTAAATTTACCCACCATTAATTGAATACTGTTGCCATATCTCGTCGGGTGCTTCTGCTTATTCATCTTAAGTTTCTCGACAAAATCCAAAGAAGTCTCTTCAATGTAATCGGTCCTGACCTGGCATCTCGTCTTCAGTCACTTTCTCAACGACGTAATGTGGCTTGGTTTTTTATTTTCAACAAGTATTTTTATGGTTACTGCTCTGATGAGTTTCTTGGTACCCCGACCACATGTACTACTAGATTGGCATCAAGGTGCCACCCTTTTACTGTCGAAATAATTAAATGTAACTGTCTCCTCTTCTCTAACAGTTTCTTTTCTCTCATTTTCCCTTTTATTGAACACCCTTGCTTCCCTGATAGCTACAATTTCCAAAGGTTTAAAAGCAACGTCAATTGCCATCTTCTATATACTTAATTCCCGTTCATCTTTTATCCTTTTTTCAATACCCTTTGTACTCAGTCTTTTCTCTTTCCTGATAGATACAATCTCCAAAAGTTTAAATGCAACGTCAATTGCCATTTGATTCCCGTTCATCTTTTATCCTTTCTTCAATGCCCTCTGTACCCAGTCTTTTCTCTTTTCTGATAGCTACAATCTCCATAAGTTTAAATCCAACGTCAATTGCCATTTGATTCCCGTTCATCTTTTATCCTTTCTTCAATGCCCTCTGTACCCAGTCTTTTCTCTTTCCTGATAGCTACAATCTCCATAAGTTTAAATCCAACGTCAATTGCCATTTGATTCCCGTTCATCTTTTATCCTTTCTTCAATGCCCTCTGTACCCAGTCTTTTCTCTTTTCTGATAGCTACAATCTCCATAAGTTTAAATCCAACGTCAATTGCCATTTGATTCCCGTTCATATTTTATCCTTTCTTCAATGCCCTCTGTACCCAGTCTTTTCTCTTTCCTGATAGCCACAATCTCCATAAGTTTAAATGCAACGTCAATTGCCATTTGATTCCCGTTCATCTTTTATCCTTTCTTCAATGCCCTCTGTACCCAGTCTTTTCTCTTTCCTGATAGCCACAATCTCCAAAAGTTTAAATGCAACGTCAATTGCCATTTGATTCCCGTTCATCTTTTATCCTTTCTTCAATGCCCTCTGTACCCAGTCTTTTCTCTTTCCTGATAGCCACAATCTCCAAAAGTTTAAATGCAACGTCAATTGCCATTTGATTTCCGTTCATATTTTATCCTTTCTTCAATGCCCTCTGTACCCAGTCTTTTCTCTTTTCTGATGGCTACAATCTCCATAAGTTTAAATGCAACGTCAATTGCCATTTGATTCCCGTTCATCTTTTATCCTTTCTTCAATGCCCTCTGTACCCAGTCTTTTCTCTTTCCTGATAGCCACAATCTCCAAAAGTTTAAATGCAACGTCAATTGCCATTTGATTCCCGTTCATCTTTTATCCTTTCTTCAATGCCCTCTGTACCCAGTCTTTTCTCTTTCCTGATAGCCACAATCTCCAAAAGTTTAAATGCAACGTCAATTGCCATTTGATTCCCGTTCATCTTTTATCCTTTCTTCAATGCCCTCTGTACCCAGTCTTTTCTCTTTCCTGATAGCCACAATCTCCAAAAGTTTAAATGCAACGTCAATTGCCAATTGATTCCCGTTCATCTTTTATCCTTTCTTCAATGCCCTCTGTACCCAGTCTTTTCTCTTTCCTGATAGCCACAATCTCCATAAGTTTAAATGCAACGTCAATTGCCATTTGATTCCCGTTCATCTTTTATCCTTTCTTCAATGCCCTCTGTACCCAGTCTTTTCTCTTTCCTGATAACCACAATCTCCAAAAGTTTAAATGCAACGTCAATTGCCATTTGATTTCCGTTCATCTTTTATCCTTTCTTCAATGCCCTCTGTACCCAGTCTTTTCTCTTTTCTGATAGCTACAATCTCCAAAAGTTTAAATGCAACGTCAATTGCCATTTGATTCCCGTTCATCTTTTATCCTTTCTTCAATGCCCTCTGTACCCAGTCTTTTCTCTTTCCTGATAGCCACAATCTCCAAAAGTTTAAATGCAACGTCAATTGCCATTTGATTCCCGTTCATCTTTTATCCTTTCTTCAATGCCCTCTGTACCCAGTCTTTTCTCTTTCCTGATAGCCACAATCTCCAAAAGTTTAAATGCAACGTCAATTGCCATCTTTATAGCCTTGATTCCCGTTCTTCTTTTATCTTTTCTTCAATACTCCCTGTACAGTCTTGTCTCTTCCCTGATAGCTACAATCTCCAAAAGTTTAAATGCAACGTCAATTGCTATCTTCTATCTCCTTGATTCCTATTCTCTTATCCTTTTTCTGACATTCTCTGTATTTTTCCCCACTGTAATCCGCTGCGCACCAGTGGCCTTTCTGCCTTGCCTGGGGTGAAATGATTATAAAAGAAAAAGATGTATAAAATCGAAAGAGGTATAATAAAAAATAAATGGAAGTACTCTTTATTTCTGGGTACCATCAAATTAACTCTAATTGTGGTTTTTGGAAGCTTTCTTCGAATGTTCGATTTTCTTCTCGAATGTCTGTGTGAGTCTCATCATTTCCTCTCTTTTGTTGGGCGTTTTCATCTTATCCGGTTGTCTTGTGTATATATGCATTAAGAGTTAACTTGCTGTTTATGTTGGCACAGACACAGGTATCATTTGAAGCCCGATTCTGCACTTAGTGGCTATGATGTTACCTGACAGGTACTGATTTTTTTTATGTTCTGATGTGACACTGACTACAAAGATTACCTTTAATTATCTTGAAATTATACCAGTATATATTAGTTCACCACAGATCAACTCATCTTAGATTAAACGTTGCCAATTAGTATTAAATTTTATTCATACCGTCTGGTATTTCCTGGTGATAATCACAGCAACGTCAAGCCTGGTCAGTACTTAGATGAGTGACCACTTGTGAATACCAGATGCTGTAAGCTTAGTCAGGTCAGACTAGGTCTGGTCTGGTCAGGTCAGGTCAGAGTAACCCAGTACTACCTGCTACGGGTCAGGTTGTCGGCGACTAAATTGACGCTCCCGCTGGGTGCAGACTTGGTAAGGAGGTTGGTGTAGGCACTCTGCAGGACAAAAAAAAACTGTCAAAGGGCAGAAGAGTTTCTATGAGCTAACGGCCACCACTACTCAAACAACCAGTTATGGTTTAAATAGATTTCGCCATTTCGCATTGCTAAGCGTGGCGAGTACAGCACATCTGATGAAATGGCGGACACGAAAACAGTGGAAGTCATGATGGGTGGATTTTCTCAAACGGGAGTGAAAAAAAAATCATGATCCAGATCCAGAATCATATGCTACATTACAATAGCGTAGTGAGTGTAGAGAGGAATTCTCCCAAAAGAGGAAACAATATTCGGAGAGAAGCATATGATATTAAAATCTGAAATAAGGACAGCATCAACCAAAATGAAGAAGTAAAAACAGAATGACAAGATAAAATTACCATAGAAATGATAACTTTGGGATTTTTTAAAATCATATCACCCCGAGCAAGGCGATAACGCCCCTGATGCGCAGGGGGCTACGTAAGAGTAAAAAGATTGGAAAAGAGAAAACCGGAGACCGCATCCTAAACAGGAAACAAGGGATGAGCCTCTTCACCTGTTCAATAGACGTGGGTGGAGTGTGAAGCGGGCGATAGTTTAGTCTATCTACTCCAATTGAAAAAAATAAAATAAAGAAAAGAGTGAAAAGATTGGAAAAGAGAAAAACCGGAAACCACATCCTAAACAGGAAACAAGGGATGAGCCTCTTCACCTGTTCAGTAGACGTGGTGGAGTGTGAACCGGGCGATAGTTTAGTCTATCTACTCCAATTTAAAAAAAAGTGAGAAGATTGGAAAAAAGAAAGCCAGAAACCACATCCTAAACAGGAAACAAGGGATGAGCCTCTTCACCTGTTCAATAGACTTAGGTGGAGTGTGAACCGGGCGATAGTTTAGTCTATCTACTCCAATTGAAAAATAAATAAATAAAATAAAGAGTGAAAGGATTGGAAAAGAGAAAAACCGGAAACCGCATCCTAAACAGGAAACAAGGGATGAGCCTCTTCGCCTGTTCAATAGACGTGGGTGGAGTGTGAACCGGGCGATAGTTTAGTCTATCTACTCCAATTAAAAAAAAGTGAGAAGATTGGAAAAAAGAAAGCCAGAAACCACATCCTAAACAGGAAACAAGGGATGAGCCTCTTCACCTGTTCAATAGACGTGGGTGGAGTGTGAACCGGGCGATAGTTTAGTCTATCTACTCCAATTGAAAAATAAATAAATAAAATAAAGAGTGAAAGGATTGGAAAAGAGAAAAAACCGGAAACCGCATCCTAAACAGGAAACAAGGGATGAGCCTCTTCACCTGTTCAATAGACGTGGGTGGAGTGTGAACCGGGCGATAGTTTAGGCTATCTACTCCAATGCTTAGGCTATCTACTCCAATATATATAATTTATAAGTGTTGTGGAGTAGTTTTCGCACTGAAGGTTATAATTGTGCTATGTCAATTTCTAATAGACTTAACGTACCCAAAATGTTAGGAACTTGGTAATCTTCCACTGCAAAGCTGACTCCTTAGTATTCGGCTAACTGCCGGCTAATATCAACTGCCTAGTAGTTCTACTGAACTCCAATAGAAGTCCAAAGAACTCCTATGAACTTCCCGTTAACTCTTACTAATATAGGAGGGAGAGTCCATTATCTGAGGAATAGGTGTGTTTCTCCATAACAATAAGGTTTTCTTTTTTAACTCCATCTGTTTTCAGGTCTTGTGTGGCCATGACTCTCCACTAACTCTTTTTCTTTATTATCTATGAGCTGTCCTGACTTATTGGGAAAATTCTTGTAATGGTTTCCTGTTGCTTCATTCATGGTTTTACATTCAGAGTAATCCTTTTCTTAGGATGATTGCCACCCAAACAGAAATCGGTTTACTCTTTTGTTTCACAAATAGCTTAAAAAAAACATAATTTCATCTCTTCCCTTAGAGTATTTTTAAGAAAATGAATGCATCAGAATTTGATCCCGACTCATCGATTTCATTTTTCACGCCGACAATTGTTACCCGCGCATCCTGGTACTAAAGTGAGTAAATTAACTATATATAACAGCGGTGAAATACTGGAGGATATATGATCATTTTTTTTAGTATTGTCAAAGAATTCAGATTCGAATGCATACATACTCAATGGAACAATCAGTTTGATAAACCAAATAAAAAATGATCAATTTAAAATATTTTTGATAAAGTCAGTTTAATTCACAGATATTTTAAGAAAAATGAACGTGTAGAAAGCTATGATGGCGCCCATTCTACAGGGACTCAAAAATGCATTCAGCAGACGAGTTCGTCAATCGACATAGTTGCATTTTTATTATGTCTCATATATTCTGACTGGAAAACTTTGCTTTTTAATATAAAAAAATCAGATTTTTTCTCATCGGAATTTTTCTCATTGGAATCTATCTTTTTACATCGATAAATATACCATTCGGTCTTAATATTGCTGCCATACATTGACTGTTGTCCCTGATATATGTATTAATATTCTCAACAAAAATCAAAAGAAAGATATGTACTGTTATCTGTTCTGACCTGTCATCTCGACTTCAATAAATATCCCATGGCTTCCCTGTGTCTTTTCTACGCCTATTTTTTATGGCAGTTGTTCTAATGAGCTCTCCTCATTGGTACCTGAGTTTCAGCGTAGTACTACATTGGCTGTTAAGTCTCATTCTTTTATGATTCAAATAACTAGATGCAACCGTAAGTTCTATCCAAATAGTTTCTTTTCTCGCACTTCTCACCTATAAGACTTTATTTCGATATATTGCTCCCTCCCCCCTGTGACTTATGATCTTTGAAATTTTAAATTCAAAGTCAATCACCATCTTTTGTCTTCTTGAATCTTGTTTTTTAATTATTGTCCTTTCTGCTCACTAAAGTCTTCTCATTTTCTTTCATTTCTAGTAACCTCCTTGGATCTTAGAGGTATTATCGCCTTGCTTGGAAATGACAAAATTATTATACATCACACGCGTACATCCGTTATGATATGGAAAATATCTTCTTATAATATTTATCGGTTAATCAATCCAAAGAATCAGCAATATTATCGGTCCTGATCTGACGGCTCAGTTTCGGTCATTTTCCAACCGCCGTAAGGTTGCCTCTCTGTGTCTTTTCTAGAAATAATTCCATGATAATTGCTTGTATGAGCTTTTCACAATGGTACCTAGACATTTTAAAATTTAAGCACAGTACTTGACTGGCGCCGATATCTCGTCATTTTTTTCTCGCTATTCTCGATTTTGGAACTCCCTTCCATCTCCATGTTTTCCAGCCAACTTTAATCTGCAAAAATTTAAATGCAGTCTACTGTCCTCCTGATTACTCTTTCTTCTTCCCGCTCATTATTCCAGCTGAATTCATTGTATTCTCTTATACGCAAATACCCTTGGAAAAGGTATTAATCCGTCTCTTCCCACCAGCTATGGATTAAATAACAGTACAGACTGGATTCTATAGTCATGGTTGGCAATCAGTCTACCGCAGAAAGTAATGGCAACCTACTGCGGGAAAAACATGATCATCCAAGCGTGTATCACGTAGGGTACTTAACTTACAGATGTCGTGCTAGACAATTTTTCTCGTCAGAATTCATTTTGCACAATCGACCATTTATAAATCATATATGTAGATTTGTAAATCAACAATGCACTTGTGCCATATTTGGTCTGGAGCTTCGGTTATATATCTCGAGATTCTCGACAGACTCCAAAAAAATATCTGTAATGTTATCGGTTATGGCCTGGCATCTCGACTTCATTAGCCTTATCACCGCAATCACTTCGATCCCTTTGTTTTTTACAAAAATAGACTTCCATGGCAGTTGTTCTAATGAGCTCTCCTCATTGGTAGCTGGATTTAAGCGTAGTAGCCGAGTTCGAATTCCAGTTGAATCCATTGTATTCACTTACGCGCAAATACCCTTGGGAAAGGTATTAATCCGTCTATTCCTTCCAGTTATGGGTTAAATAGCAGGACAGATTGGGTTCTATAGCCTTGGTCGGCAACCAGTCTACCGCAGAAAGCAATGGCAACCTACTGCGGGATAATCTTCTGCCCAGTCAGTCATATCTTTTTCGAGACATGATCACATAAGCGTGTATCACGTATGGCAGTATGACACTTAACTGACTGACTGGATTGGCTGTTAGGTCTTATTGTTTTATTATTCAAATAACTAGATGCAACCGTAATTTCTATCCTAATAATTTCTTTTCTCGCACTTCTCACCTATGAGACTCTCTTCCGGTTTTTTGCTTTCTCTATCAGTTACAATCCTAAAAATTCTCTGAATCTCTTCCACTCCCAGTAAGTTTGGGGAGAGATTATTTTTATAAAACACTCGTATTATGGAATCTTTTAAAGAAAACTTCAACTTATATATAATCACCTCCGACTTACACTAGGATTAATTATATATGTATGGTATCCAAACAGAGTGCGAAAATCAAGTTCGCCTGGTTGAAAAATACTCACTCACCTGGATTTCTCTAGGCTTCACGCAAACGAGATACTTACACGAGGTAAGCAGTCTTCTTACCTAATCAAAAGATGATAATATTTAAATGTCTCATCAAGGGTAATATGTGACACATGCTCAATATTATACGTGGGGGATCAGTAGCATTTTTGCGTAAATTGTCAGATAAAATGTTTACAATTGAAAGAAGATAACGACACTAAAACGCAAAGGGGCTATTGGGGATTAAAGAAAATGAGTAGACTTTAGAAGGAACCGGAAATTCAATCCTAAACAGAAAATAAGAAAAATCTTGCAAGGAGATAAAGACACTTAGACACACGGTGCTAGTATTTTTTAAGAAACTTAGGAAACCTTAGAAAAAACCAGAAACCCAATCGTAAACATGAAACAAGGAAAAATCTTGCAAAGAAATTATGCTACTAATATGTAAGAGGGTACTGGGGGCTAAAGAAAATGGGAGACTTTAGAAGGAACCGGAGACCTAATCGTAAAAAAGAAACAAGAAAAATCTCGCAAGGAGACAATGCCACTAAGACGCAGGGGGGGGGGGGGGGCGGGCAATGGAGTTTAAAGAAAATGGAAAGACTTTAGGAGCCGGAAACCTAATCATAAACTGGAAACAAGAAACATCTCGCAAGGAGACAATGCCACTAAGATGCAGGAGGCTTTTGAGTGTTAAAGAAAACTAAAAAAACCTTAGAAGGAAATGGAAACCCAATCATAAACAAGAAACAAGAAAAATTTCGGAAGGTGATAATGCCACTAAGAAGCAAGGGGGATATTGGAGTGAATGAAAATCAGAAGTCTTTAGAAGGAACGGAAGCACAATCCTAAACAGGGAACAAGGGAAAACCTCTACTACAGTTCAATAGCCTGGCTCGAAATCAGCTTCCAGGGAACCTAACCTTCAATAAATTTTTAGTCTATCTTGTTTTAGAGTAATAACAATTCTTAAAGGCGAATCGGTGATCTCAAACGAGCAACATCAAGATTTATGTCCCAATTATTTTTGTTTTTTTTTGTTTTTACTAATGTTCACATGATAGAAAATTCAAGGCCCACTGAAGATAGATCTTTACTGTGTGAAGGTTTATAAGCGTAAGAAAGGGTAAGATAACAGGAAAGATAGACAGCTAATCCTTGACATGATGCGGTCAAGATTTAATCAGTGAATAAAATTTCAGAGTACAGGTGAATACTATAGGAGTATAGAATTGAAGTAAACTTTAGAAGGACCAGAAACCCAAACCTAAACAACAAATAAGCTTACTCCTATTAAATAGACCGAGGAGGAACGTTAACCGGACGATAAACTAATAACGTAACGTATAACGCATGACGAAGGGCAGCTGGGTAAAGGCTTATCTTACTCTAACACTTAGCAAGTTCCTTTTTTGACCCACGCATATATTAATATTGCTTACATCAAAAGAATCCATCCGTCGCTTCAGTCTTTCATAGCCTGGAGGCTTGTCCAATCAGATTGCTAAAATATCCAATGGCATATTTGCGATGTGTAATGTTCTATTACTAACTGCAGTTTTATCTTCCAAACAAAATGTTACAATTGTCGGCACACCCTGGTGAGAGGATTGGTTTCATCTTATAGCTTACCCAATAAAAACACGCAACGGAAGTGTTATTGTGGTCAATTCCGGCTGCTGGTACGTATATTTAGTAAAAGAAAATTGTCAATTTACAATGTATCCTTTATTACCGCATAATAGAGAAATCTTAGAAGTGCCTGTTAGTTTACTGAGCATCTTATTGTTTTTTTATAATCACTCGGCTGTAATGAGTCGTTTACAAATCCTTTGGAAAAATTCGGACGCGAAGAAAAACGGTATCCACAATAATTATTTTGATTTTAAACTTTTTTTTTATCTAGACAAAGAAAAACTTGATTTTTAGAAGAGTTACTGATAGATAGATAGTTACTATATGTTAAGTAGACTGTGTTCTCTAGCCTAGGTTGGCAACCAGTCTATGAGAAAGAAAACTCTGAACCATTCGTTCGTGCATGGAGTACTGCTGCCATATATGGTCAGGTGCCCCAGCTGTTCACCTCGGTGTTCTTGACAGGCCTCAAAGGAGAATCAGTAATGTGATAGGTACCGACTTGGCGGCTCGACTACAGCCACTTTCCCACCGACGGGATGTGGCTTCCCTGTGTCTGTTCTATAAATACTTCCGGGGCTTCTGCTCCAACGAACTTAAGTCACTGGTGTCTCGTGCAACCAGACTGGCAACTGGGTCTCACCCATTCACAGTGAGATCAACCAAATTCAGACGAAATTTCTACTCCTGCAGCTTCTTCCCTCGCACTTCCCGCCTGTGGATCTCGCTTCCTTATTTTTGCTTTCCTGACGGCTACAACCTCCAGGAATTCAAATGCAAGGTCAATATTCATCTCTTAACCACATGACCCTAGTTCTTCCTACACCACCCTGTATATCCTTTCCTTTCTCTCCACCTCTGCAACTGTCATCACACCTGTATTCCCTCCCTTCTCCTACTCCTTTCTAAATGGTTTGTCCTTCTCTTCACTCTCTTCTATCTAGTGTTTTTACTCTTATGTAGCCCCCTGCACATTAGTGGCGTTACCGCCTTGCTCGGGGTGATATGATTAAAAAAATTCCAAGCCGTGGAGAAGCAACTGGAAACCAATCTACTGTTTTTCCCCATTCTTACTTTTAAAAAAATGTTGATCTTTTTAGAATTTTTTCCTATTTTACTTTCTTAATTTATTTCTCCTTCATTTCTTTCTTTCACTCTTGATTTTCTTTTTCGTTTTATGTGCTGGTAGCGCAATGGATAACGTTTCTGAATGAGAAATCGGAGAGCCGATTTCAAATTCCAGTAGAGTTTGTTACTTCTACTTCTACACCAATATCAGGCATGAATCCACCACTTCTCTCCAATCTATGGCTTAAATGGTAGATCAGACTGTTTTTTTCAATCTTGGTTGGCAGCCAGTCTAGAAGAAGGACAACTCTGAATTCAAAAACATGTGAAGCTCTTGCGAATCAAATATTATACCCCTGAAAAAAGGATCGTGGAGTTTATATTCACTTTATAATCACCACTACAGTCAGCCTCTATTTACTCCTCGACATCTTTCTTCTTCTTCTTCTTCTTCTTCTTCTTCTTCTTCTTCTTCTTCATTTAATCCTCTTCATTCTTCTTTTTCCTTTCCCTCTTTTATTCTTTCTTTCTTTCTTTCTTCAACCAATTCACACATATTGATGGGAAAGCGAGGTATGAGGGTGGCCATGATCGCCATGATGGAGGCATGGTGCAGTAATGGATAGCGGCTCGGATTAAGGAATCAGAGAGCAGAGTTCGAATTCCATTACGATTCATCCATTCAGTCACTCCATTTCGGTCTGGAGTCTTGGAAACAGAGTAGTCTTGGCGTGTACATTCCCCTTTTAGTTCTCGAACTGTTTCGACGTGTAATTTCCACTATTGTCTGTCCGTAGAATTTGAACACTTTCTCCACTGGATCTCTCTACCGTGGCTTTCCAATTAATGAATTTTTTGAAGACTTCTCCCTTGTGATTGTAGAGACAAATCTCAAATTTTCATCAATAAATGTGGAAAAATATTCGGCTCCACTCAACGGATTTGCCTCTATTCTACCACAAACATCACTATGTACAATTTCAAGTAGTTAGGGGGCTCGCTTTCCATCAGATTTTTAAAATGAAAACCAATAATTCTTTCCATTCACACATGGTTCACAAAAGTCGATATTTTTCGTTCCATTAAAATCAATGCTAGCTACTAGCTTCTCATTTGCTAATTTCTGTAGATTTTTGGCTCCAAGGTAGCAAAGAAAAATGCTTATGCCAAATTTTCTCCCTTGTATTACTACCCGAGCAATTGGTTGCTGCATGTGCTGCCTTTTGGTTTTCAATACGGTTCAAATCTAAACTTATTTATAAATGGAACTTTGTCTCTCTGTGTGTATGTGTCTGTGAGTGTGTGTGTCCGTTACCTATAGACTCCGAAACGGCTGAACCGATTTTCTTGAAAATTTACACAGTGGTACTATAAGCGTCTGCGAGTGTTCTTAGCTAGGTTTTGTGTCGAGGTACTCCCGATAAATATCGAAAATCGATAATCGAAAAAATCGGGTTATAGAAGGAGTGGTCCGATTTTAATCAAATTTGATACGCTCATAGACAAAGACATAAGAAACGATATTCAGAAGTTTCAATGTTGCAGTTCTTACAATAATGCAGAAAATGGATTATATATATATATATATATATATATATATATATATATATATATAAAGCAAGATGTTTGTGTGTGTGTCTGTTTATATGTCTGTGTGCCCTTTATACAAATCCACAATTTTTATCCGATTCTCACCAAATCCACACAAATATTCTTTAGGCTGAGTCTGAGCTCCAGGACCGAAAGCTTTCATTACACCCGAGCAACGCCGGGCTATACTGCTAGTGGTATATATGTCTAACTTTTGTACCTGTGGCAACTATCCTCTTCTCATCAAAATTTTGACAGCCTGAGTTAATAAATACACATGACTTTCCCGATTTAGTAACTTTAGGCACGCTCAGTAAATTATAGGATAATTTATGAACATATAGTGTCTCAGACAGCATGCACATTTGGTATTTCCTGCCTGGAACACTTAATTTAGTTCTATAGTTCCCATTCCCAATGCCTCAACTAAGAATCCATCTCCAAGAGTTATTTCTTCAGCTACATCTAATTTCTTAAATTCAATAAAACTTCTCACATCATGACACATATGATATGTCACTCAAGAGTCCACAATCCAGTCAGTCTTCCCAAAACTGGTAATCAACGCAGCAAAGTTCCTATGAGAGGATCTAATTTGTTACACAAACAAATGGTCTGCAGCACTTATCATCACATCGCCATTCAAGTAAACTCTGTATTCAAGCCCCTTGGCTGACTGTCAACAAGACTAGTCTGGGTGTCCCTTACTACTGAGCCAGTCAATACTCAGTGTTCCAGATAAAATTTGGCATGAAATAGACAACAAAGGTGGACATATTATAAAAATCAACCTAAGGTAGATAAGTCTGTATATATATGTATATTTATTTATAACTTTTGGAAAAGCGTTTCTTAAGTGAAAATACATATTTTTATTGATGGTCAATTGTTTCTTTTTGGAAAAAATAAATCTTTGTCTAGATCATGAAATCATTCAATATTTTTTTTTGTTCTTAATATCTTTTATTAAGTTATTATATATATATATATATATATATATATATATATTATTATTATTATTATTATTATTATTATTATTATTATTATTGTTAAATATACATATTATATATGTCTTTTGTGCTTTAGGCGTAGGATAATGTGTATATTCGTTAATATATACTTAATAACTGTTATATTACATTGAGCACTTTTTTATTAACACCTGGTAATGGTTTTACAATAGAATAAATTTGAAAATTCAAAACTGGATGATCAATGGTCAAAAATTAATGAACGTGTTATTAAAAAAAATAGGGCTCCTATATATATTTTTATTCTTCAGTAATGACTTACGATTTATAATAGAACTGGAAATTGTTTCACTATATAAATTCATTGCAAATGAACAATAAATAAATTTAATATATATCATTATTTTATAACAAGTGGGACAGTGCCGTCAAAAATTACGGCAAAATATTCATAACGATACGCTGTATAAAATAAGCTAAAGATGTGATATTAGTAAATACTAAGAAATTCAAATATCTATTATCATTGCTGAGGAGAAGAGGAAATGAAACATAGAATAGACTGTGCTGGAGGTAGTTTTGCCCAACACTTCTTCTTCTTCTTCTTCTTCTTCTATGTGCCCTGTCCCTTCAGGACGTAGGCGATCATGGATCTCTACGTCTCCCTATCCCTTGTGGCTCTTAGTATGTTTGCTCCTGTTGCTCCTGGCAACCCCCGTTCCGTCATCCACCTGATCAGACCCTGCAAATATGTTATCCGCTGCCTTCCTCTGTCTCTCCTTCCTTCTATCTGTCCAGTCAGTATCAGGTTCTCCAGGCTCTCCTTCCTCATTGCATGTCCCAGGAACTTCAGTTGTCTCTTCCTGATGCTCAGCATCAATTTCCTTTTTGTTGCCATTCTTTCTAACACCTCGTCGTTGCTTGTATGCTCAGTCCACGATATCCGTAGCATCCTTCTGTAGAACCACATTTCGGCCGCTTCCAGTTTTGTCCTCATTTTCGATGATATTGTCCAGAATTCACAGCCGTATTGAAGAACTGACATCACGTAGCAGTCTAGCACTCTTTTCTTCGTTTCTATTGAGATCTTCCTGTGTGTTAGTATTTTGCTCATCTTCTGGAACGCGTCCTTTGCCATGCCAATTCGCCTTCGGATCTCCGTGTCGCACTTTCCATCTCCTGTTAGAACACTTCCTAGGTACTTAAATTCTTGGACTTGTTTGATTCTGTTATCCCCCACCTGTATTTGGCATTTTGGGTTGTATCTTTTGCTGATGACCATGCACTCAGTTTTCTTAAAGTTTATTTGTAGTCCCTTCTTGTCACTCTCCACTGCTACTTTCTGTATGAGATCTTGCAGTTTCCTTTCCGTGTCCGCAATCAGTACTGTATCGTCCGCGTATCTTATGTTGTTCAGGTTGTGGCCTCCAATAACAAATCCTGGTGTATCATCTAGGGTCCTCAAAATATTCTCGCTGTATAGGTTGAACAAATCCGTTGAAAAGACACCTCCTTGTCTTACGCCTTTTTTTATCTTTGTGTATCTACTGAGGTCGTTACCTGTCCGTATGCAGGCCGTTTGCTGCCAGTAGAGATTCTTGATTATTCTTATGTCTCTGCCGAAAATGTCGAGGCTGCCTAGCATTTCCATCAATTCTTTGTGTCGTATTTTGTCGAATGCTTTCGCGTAATCAATGAAGCATAGGTACAAGTCTTTCTTCATTTGTAATGCCCTTTCAGAGAGCATCCTAATCATGAATATGGCGTTCCTTGTTCCAGTGTCCTTGACGAACCCGCACTATCTCTGGCCTGATTCTGCTTCTCGCTCTATTCATCAGGATTCTGACAATCAGTTTTGTAATGTGATTCATTAAGCTGATAGTTCTGTGTAGTTCGCACTCGTTTGCACCAGGTTTCTTCGGCAGCGCTATAAATATCGACTTGCATAGGTCGTCTGGTATTATTCCGCTGCTATAAATTTCGTTTATTATGTCGGTAATCTTTTCTATGCCATATTCTTCTACGGCTGTCAGCAGCACTATCACTATGCCATCTGGGCCAGGTGCTTTGTTTCTGTTCATTTTGGCCATTGCAGCTTCCACTTCGGATTTTAGTATTTCCGGTCCATCCATCTCCTTGTGTATTCTCGGCCCAACACTGCAACTTGCTAAAAATAGCCTTGTCAAATCAAGAGTTTCATATTGATGTCATGCAAGGCACCAAACCCATTCAGAAATATCTAGACTGTCTTCTGTATACAACCACTTTTTTAAAATCAATGGTTAAAAATGGCTTTTAGTGAATGAAGCTTATGGGTCTTGGTAAAGGCCATATTTCTTTGAACATTGTGGATGCGTGCTATAGAATAAAAAAGAACTGTACTAAAACATATCACATGAGGACCTACAGCAGCAGCAACAAATAAAGTGGATAATACATATAACTCTTAAGATAAAATAATAAGGACATAATCAAGATGTTGATATTCCACACTACTTTAAACCAAAGGTTAGGTCGAAAACCCCCATCATAACTGGACAGAGAAATAACAGCTACTGAACTTGAGAAACCTATTCTACTGAAAAATTATTTTAAGAGAAAGATTTTAGAAATTTCAACATAGTTGTATAGGCTACCAATAGTAGTAGTCAATGAATGCCAAATGATTCCTTAGAAGGAAACGGTTAATATTTCGATTACCATTACTACTTTAAAAGATCTGTCTATATTTCTGAGATGAGGTAGTATTTACAGTATTTACATTATTCGGACTATTGTCCTCATCTTTGTTGCCATTTGTACGACGTTTAATAATAGATCATTCTATTTGTCTATATTTCTGAGATGAGGTAGTATTTACAGTATTTACATTATTAGGACTATTGTCCTCATCTTTGTTGCCATTTGTACGACGTTTAATAATAGATCATTCTATTTGTCTATATTTCTGAGATGAGGTAGTATTTACAGTATTTACATTATTCGGACTATTGTCCTCATCTTTGTTGCCATTTGTACGACGCTTAATAATAGAACATTCTATTTGTCTATATTTCTGAGATGAGGTAGTATTTACAGTATTTACATTATTCGGACTATTGTCCTCATCTTTGTTGCCATTTGTACGACGCTTAATAATAGAACATTCTATTTGTCTATATTTCTGAGATGAGGTAGTATTTACAGTATTTACATTATTCGGACTATTGTCCTCATCTTTGTTGCAATTTGTACGACGTTTCGACCGTTGTACGCTCCGGCCTTTTTCAGGTGCTAGGAATTTAGAACCGAACACTTTATTACAATCACTGGTGTATATCATCCTCATTTCTTGCGTAAAGTCTCGATTGGATGTCATGAGTTGACTCCCTCTAACCCTGCAAGTTACTTGTTCATCACTGCTGTAGCCTGGTATTGAACGTAAATACTGTATTTTATAAGAATTTATTATTATTTTGCAATATCTTCTTACTATTGATTTACGCTGTTAATGTTTTTACAAATTGCTGAAAAAAACAAAACATGGAACTGAAAACTCGAGTTATGTTTCAGTGAAATGGAAAAATAGTTTCAAATCTTTTAATTTGTAAAGTTTTACTTCTTAAAATAAAGTCTTGCATTTTTATTCTCATTATAAATATTTGTTAAAGTCGTCAAGCTCAGATATTTAAAGATGCGATTGAGAAATTTTTACGGATATGTTATTGTCGTAAAACTCGCCATAAGCATATTCAATCGTTTAACTTAAGAATTAGTATTCATCAGAAAATTAAAATGAGAAAATCGTAAAATGTTCATAGATATTTCTCGTAAAAATAAATATTTCAAAGACGAAACATCTTTTACACAACCAAAATGACAAAACCGAAGCCTTTACCTCATGAGCATACACCTAAAATGACTGTATGTCTCACCGGTAATAAAATAAATTAGCCACAGTTTGTTTTAATTTGTAGCTGACTTAATGAGGTAACCCGATGTTTCTACTTGAATATTAACTTACTTACGAAGAAAAATGCAATTGGTTTCCATTTCACACGTTTGCTGGTAAAATGCATAATAATTTATAGCGATATATCTCACATTGAATCATAAATCATTTCGTGCTAGATTAAATTACAACTCATTTTTTCTTGTGGGCGGTCAAATATTACAGTAAATATAAAGGAAAGCAAATTTTATAAAAAAAAAAACTTTACATTTAACATTTCTCGTGGAAAAGACGTCGCCATTTACATTTAGTGTTGTTTAAAAGCACGATTTTTTTTGTATGCCAAGAAAAATTAGTTTATCTTCCTTGTACGGTTCGTAATTAAAAAAAAACACACCTGCAAACGAATAGAAAAACCACTTGAAAACGAATAGAAAATTAACGACTTCACAAATACAGAAAAATATATAATACATCCCACCAGACACTTATTAAAATCTATCTAAACTTATTTATAAATGGAACTCTGTGTGTGTGTGTGTGTGTGTGTGTGTGTGTGTGTGTGTGTGTGTGTGTGTGTGTCCGTTACCTATAGACTCCGAAACGGCTAAGCTGATTTTCTTGAAATTTTACACAGTTGTACTATAAGCGTCTGCGAGTGTTCTTAGCTAGGTTTTGTGTCGAGGTACCCCAGATAAATAGCGAAAATTGATAATTGAAAAAATCGCGTTATAGAAGGAGTGGTCCAATTTTAAATAAATTTGATACACTCATAGACAAAGAAGCGATATTCAGAAGTTTCAAAGTTGCAGTTCTTACAATAGTGGAGAAAATCGATAATATATATATATATAATGTTTGTGTGTGTGTCTGTTTATCTGCCTGTATGTCTGTATTTTTTCAGGCCTTTTATTTTAGTTTTGGCTTCGGGTTTGGCTCTACGTAGGTATAATTGTAGTTCTTAGTTTCAGCCATGATACCATTTACTCAGAGAACATATTTAGCCTTCAAAATTCAGTTTACGGCGAAAAAAACTTATTTGATATCGATACCAGGAATTCAAAATTTGACTTACATCCATTCATTTTTCTTTCAGTCTACGGTTTCGCTTTAACTGGAAACAACTATTGCTTTTTAGTCTTTTGTGCCAACGTCCAAAGAGTCTGAGCTCCAGGACCATGGATTAGTTTTAAAGCTTTCATTACACCCGAGCAACGGAGGGCTATACTGCTAGTTTTACAATAAAACGATCCTGAGAGAATTAAAAATTCTACAAGATTTTTTACTGGCGACCATAATTTTAACAATATATGATATGTAGATGACACAGTGTTGACTGCAGACAAGGCAAGAAAACTAAAGGAAATTTTGCATATAGATACTATAGATAGTAAAGTGAGAAATAAGAACGAACCAATAATTGTAAGAAGACTGATTGTATGGTTGTCAACAAAAAGGGCAGATCAATGGCGAGTCACGAATTGGAGACGACAAAATCTCGACTGTACAAAGATTTAAATATCTAGGTGTTTTAACAGAGAACGAAGAAAGGCGACACCGAAAACCAAATACTACGAAAAGTACTAAAAAACAGGAAAAATTCGGTAGAAACAGTGCTAAACTGATATGTTATATTGATCCTTCTCCATGCCAAAGAATGCTGGACAAACGCCTCACTAATGAAGAAGACGCAACACAATTTGAGGATCTACAGAGGAATGCTTGTTATGGATTCTTTACTTAAGATGTTTTGAAATTTGAAAGAAAGGGTATTGTTGGAAATGTCAAGCAGGTGCAAAAAAGAACACATACTTGAATTTAGAATTTTTATTATGACTGGCGAGGTCAAAGGTCCGATCCTGCAGAGATAGAATTTGTATCAGAAGACAGTTGTCAGTGGAGCGGAAACGTTAATCTGACGGTTATGAAAAATAAAATTTTAGCTTGAATTATGCGATGAATTTCAACCGAGGAGAACGGTTGTCTTAATTTGGGCTTAGTCCGATGCGGGAGAGTTTGATTTCAACCGTCAAAGGAAAAGGTTGGTTAAATCAGGGTTAGCCACCAGGTTTCTCCGATGTGGGGGTCTTTCAGTATGCGGGATGCTGACAACCCCGACCAAAGAACCTCCTCACCCACTGCATGTCACTAAGGATGTCGTTGTATTTTTAGGGATTTTTTTAATATATTGGATATTTTAGTTATATTTTGGGTTCAGTTTATTGTTTTAGACGAGGTTGTTTGTTGCAGATTGTTATTGTTTTATGCTAACGAGAAAAAGAAGACGACAAAGAAAGAGACGACGAAGAAGACTGTGAAATTGTCCAAAGTGAAATTCGAGTTGATCGTTATCGTCGACATTTTGAAGAAATTAAATTGGAGTTGAGAAGTTAATTCGGATTGACGTAGTTCCCCGAGAAAATGAATTTGAAGTTGTTTATATGAAGAAAAAGTAGTTCATTGTTTCCATCGACATATTTGAAAAGCACAGATTATGAATTGTGAAAGCTGTCCCCGTGAAAGTTGGGTTGAGTGGTAATCCCCGACGAAGTGAAATTTGACTTCCAGAAGTTTAATCGTCACCCGAGAAGTTTTAGCAATCGTCATGGTTGCAGTTTAAGCTTCAGTAGCGTTGTTCCCAACAACGGTATTTGGTTTTGGAAGAAGGACTATATAACATGAAGAGAATACCAGGGACTAAGTATGTGAATGAGGACAAAATTTTAAAGAAAGCGATGTAGTGAACAAAACAAATTCAACATTCAAATCTGAATCAATGATTTCGTTAGAAATTAAAGAAAATAATAAAAACGAATTTTCTGGAATGTACAAACTTTGCACACAAAACTTGCGAACTTTCACACCTCGGTGTGAAATGTTTTTCGGCAAATAGCAAAGTAGAAAACATCTAAATAAAAAAATTTAAAAAATTCAAATAATCTTTAATTATAAAAAAAAAAGGAAATATCAAATTCCTTTTACGGGCCCTTTCCGCGAGCTGACCCGATTTTATTTGTCTGCTAATAGGAAGCCCAGAATTATATCCGGCTGTGAATTCCAAAAATTACCTGTTTGGAACCCCCGAAAACGAAATAAAAGGACGACACAAGAAAACAATCGACAGTAGAGAAAATACGAGCATAATTAACACGTCCCTTGACAAACGTCAAGCGATTGTATTATGGTTGCCTCTCCTTTCTCTCTCATCTTCTTCACTATTCCCTGAGCCACTTAATAACTGACCGGCACCCGAAGGACTGAGCGGAGACTTCAAAGACACTCCTAACAAACAAACAAACGCCCACACATCCATACGCATATACTCTTTCAGCAATTACTACCATGAACATTTTAACGACCTTGTAACAACCAAAACATTTCTTTTATTTGTAAAAACCTGAATTGATATATGTGTGTGTGTGTGTGTGTGTGTGTGTGTGTGTGCGCGCGCGCGCGTGTGTGTGTGTGTGTTGTTTCTATATACAATTTGATTTTCTTGTTTTGTACCCCTCTTATAGTGGGCTATCCAACTAACAATGCCAAATCAAACTAATCAGTTTCAACACACACATACACATCACTATAACGGATAACCCACTATAGCGGAAACAAAAAGAACACTTACGTAGAATCAGAAAGGGAGAAACGAGGAAAAAGGGTTTGGAGAATTTGACACTCACAGGACAAACGGACAGTGGAAAGCAACGAATAACTTAACTGACGAGCTTACGTAACAAAAAGACAAATTTTATTGAGCGACAAATGACAGGAAGTTATAGAGAGCCGTGATTGGTAACGTCCTGAAGGAACACGTTATATTAAAGTTGTTGTCAATGATTTTCAGTAATGAATTTCATGAAAGAGAGAAAAAATGTCTACTTTTATTCTTCTTCTAAGTGATGGTCCACGTCCCTTGAGGACGTGGACCATCATGACTTTCAACAATTTCCTCTTAGTGAGAAGACCGATCTTTGTCTTATGCCTCTTTCCATTTTTGTGTATTTCAGCTAGTTAAGTGCCATACGTGATACATGCTTGGGTGATCATGTCACTTTCGAGACATAATTAACGGGGAAGAAGATTTTCCCGCAGTAGGTTGCCATTACTTTTTGCGGTAGACTGGTTGCCAACCAAGACTATAGAACCCAATCTATCCTGCTATTCAACACATATCTGGAGGGAGAATAAATGAAGTCATACCTTTCCCAAGAGTATTTGGGCGTAAGTGAATGAAACGAATTCGACTGGAATTCGAACTCGGCTCTCCGATTTCTCATTCCGAGCTGATATCCATCACACCACAAATTCATTTGCTGTCAGCATGCAGGCGGTTTGGTCCCAGTACAAATCCTGGGTTATTCTAATATCCATTTCAAATGAACCAAGCTCGCCTTTCAGTTCAAACTGTTCAGTCAGTCAGTTCAGTGCTATACATGATACACGCTCTGGGTGATCATGTTTCGACTGGGCAGAAGATTATCCCGCAGTAGGATGACATTGCTTTCTGCGTTAGACTGGTCGCCAGTCAAGGCTATAGAACCCAATCTGTCCTATTGTTTTACCCATAACTGGAGGGAAGAGACGGATTAATACCTTTCCCAAGGATATTTGTGCGTAAGTGAATGCAAAAAATTCAACTGGAATTAGGACTCGACTCCCTGATCTCTCGTTCCGAGTCGATATCCACTGCACCACAACAGTTCTTTATTACGTATTTTATAAAACGCTTTTTCATAATCTATAAAACATAAGTATACATCCTTTTGCATTTGTATTGCTCATCCTGAGCATAAATATTGCATTCCTTGTTCCAGTGTCTTTAAGCAAACCGTACTGGTCTTGCCTTATTTCCGGTCTGATTCCGAATTCGGATGATATGCTTTATGTCGTTAATTTGGCTGATTGTCCCATTGAGTTCATTTTTGCTTGCACCTGACTTCTTAAGCAACTCTAAGGAAATGGATCTACTTAATCCCCGCTGGTACATATTTCATTTCTCTTCTTCGTCTTCTTCTTCTTGTGTGGCGTGTCCCTTAAAGACGTAGGAGATCGTAGCCCTCCACATCTTCCTCTCCTTTGTTGCTCTTAATATATTTTGTCTTGTTATTATCTCACAAACCCTGCTCTGCCATCCATTTGTTTAAGCCCATCAAGTATATCACGCTCCGTTTTCCCTTGTCACTCTTTCACTCTATCAGTCCTATGAGTATCAGATTCTCCAAACCCTCCTTCCTCGTTACGTGTCCCTGGAACTTTAGCTGTCTCTTCCTGGTGTTTAGTATAAGTTACTTTTTCGTTTCCATTCTCTCCGAAACATATTTGGTCTGTGTTATCCTCACCATCCTTCTGTAGAACCACATTTCTGTTACTTCAAGTTTTTCCTTCATGTTTGAGGAAACTGTCCAGATTATGTCTGTAATTTTTCCAATACCAAATCTCTATTACAATTCCATCTGGTACTGTTGCATTGTTTCTGTTTAATTTGGCCAGTGCCGATTTCACTACAAACTGTAATATTTCTGATTCTTTGATATGTCTTTGCAAAGCGGGCTGTCCTCCGTCGGGAAAGAGATCACCGATATATTCATTCCATCATCACTGAAGTATTTTTATTTCTCTATTATCATTGTCCCGTCTTTGATTTAATGCATCCTGTTGATGAACATGTCTTTTGTCCTGTTAGTTTTTTTTTTTTTTTTTTTTTTTTTTTTATGCGTATCTGTTTTATCTGTAATACTCATTCTTTCTAGGTCCTGGGTATGACGGTAAACTGCATCCGGCAGCAAGGTCTATGATTGGGAGGTTGTGAGGAGCATGGAACCACATCTTAATTGCTGTTGTTCCCAGGTCTACCCTGACCCGGAGTGGTAGCACCTGTTAGGGTCCCATCTATAATAAGTTAATAGTTAACCCCTAACTGGGGTCAAAACACTATGAAAGTATAAAAATATACTTTTATAGAAATATATACATAAAAATAGACATTTATAGAAAAATATACATTTTTGAAAGGAAGACTTATTGCCATAACACATTTTTGAAGGAAGAAAAATTATTGCCATTATACATTTTTGAAGGAAAAACATTATTACCAGCAATAGATTTTTTAATACAAAACTAGAAGACATTTTCAGTTTTCTAAAATAATTTTTTTTTTAATTTTTCATCAAAATCTGACTATATCAACTTTCTCACTATAACCGACCATTAAAAAATACCTTAAAACCCCACCTTTTTAGCATTAAATAACCCACAGAGGTGTTGATATGCCATTAAACAAAACTCAAACACATATTTCTGCACGCTTCGTTGAGCCACTCCTTTTTTTTTCTCTCTGCCTGAATTTGTTCCTATTAGTTCAATGTGCTATATTCTGTGTTGTACCTTGGCATTGATTGCTTTCTCTTTTTCATCATTTCATCTGTTATCCATACCTTTTTCTTTGTCGAGGGGATCGCATATGTTTATGTTACTAATGATTTTTTAACGTGTTTTCCTTCGAATTCCTATTCTAATATAGTTCATTGTATCCGCTTTTAACACTGTCCGTATATTTACCTTCACACGGGTCATTCAGGAGTCTGTCGTACTGGAACGTGTGTTGCCTTGGCATTCTTCAATTTCTGTTGTTTCACTCTCACTTTACATATCACTGGATGGTGATCTCTTCAGCAGTCGACACTTGGATATGTTTTACAGTGTAAAAATGTATTCACGGATCATTATGTCGTCGATTTGGTCCTTCGTTTCTCTCTTTGAGCTTCTACATCTAAACTTATTTATAAATGGAACTTTGTCTCTCTCTCTCTGTGTCCATTAGCTATAGACTCCGAAACGGCTGAACCGATTTTCTTGAAAATGTACACAGTTGTACTATAAGCGTCTGCGAGTGTTCTTAGCTAGGTTTTGTGTCGAGGTACTCCCGATAAATATCGAAAATCGATAATCGAAAAAATTGGGTTATAGAAGGAGTGGTCCGATTTTGATCAAATTTAATACACTCATAGACAAAGACATAAGAAACGATATTCAGAGGTTTCAAGGTTGCAGTTCTTACAATAGTGCAGAAAATCGATAATATATATATAAGGCAAGATGTTTGTGTGTGTGACTTTTTATCTGTCTGTATGTCCTTTATACAAATCCACAATTTTTATCCGATTCTCACCAAACTTCACACAAATATTCTTGAGGCTGAGTCTGAGCTTCATGACCATGGATTAGTTTTAAAGCTTTCATTACACCCGAGCAACGCCGGGCTATACTGCTAGTATATATATATATATATATATATATATATATATATATGTCTCATTGAAAATGACAGAAAAGGTATTATCATTAATTTTTTTTATATAATTTTTCATGTTTTCGTATAATCTTTTTTCTTTTCGGAACTCAAATTATATAAGAATGTATCCGTGATATACTCGTTGATAATACATACATAATAGCATTATTCACATGCAAAAGATTAAAAAAATGGAGGCATTACTGATAAAAAAAGAGAAATCCTACGCTTAACAATTATGAACACGGTAACAATGTGCTTACTGTGTTCGGGACTTAACATACACAAGACTCTATATGCATAAACTTTCCACATGTTTATTTATAAGTAAAACAAAAGTAATTTTTGATAATGGCTGAAAGTATATCCGAAAGCGCTCGAAAGTACAAAAGCTTTTGACATTTATATAATTTTAGTTCCGAAAAGAAAAAAAAATTACACAAACACATGAAAAATTATATAAAAAACTTGATGATAATAACTTCTCTGTCATTTTCAATGAAACTTGTATAAAAGAGAGGTTGCTGCCCAAATACACAATATATATATATATATATATATATATATATATATCAACTTATTTATAAATGGAATGTTGTCTCTGTGTGTCTGTGTCTGTGTCTGTGTGTGTCTGCGTCCGAAATGGCTGAACTGATTTTCTTGAGAACTTACACAGTTGTACTATAAGCGTCTGCCAGTGTTTTTAGCTAGGTTTTGTGTCGAGGTACTCCCGATAAATATCGAAAATCGATAATCAAAAAATCGGGTTATAGAAAGAATGGTCCGATTTTAATTAAATTTGATACACTCATAGACAAAGACATGAGAAACGATATTCAGACGTTTCAAGGTTGCAGTTCTTACAACAGTGCAGAAAATCGATAATATATATATATATATATATATAAAAGGGAAGATGTTTGTGTGCGTATCTGTTTATCTGCCTGTATGTCTGTATTTTTTCAGCCCTTTTATTTTAGATTTTGCTTCGGGTTTGGCTCTACGTAGGTATAATTGTAGTTCTTAGACTCAGCCATGATACCATTTACTCAGAGGACCTATTTATCCTTCAAAATTCAGTTTACGACGAAAGAAACTTAATTGATATCGATACCAGGAAATTAAAATTTGATTTACATCCATTCATTTTTCTTTCAGTCTACGGTTTCGTTTTAACTGGAAACAACTATTGGTTTTTAGTCTTTCGTGCCAACGTCCAAAGAGGAACATGGATTAGTTTTAAAGCTTTCATTACACCCGAGCAACGGAGGGCTATACTGCTATATATATATATATATATATATATATATATATATATATATATTAGGTAAAGCAGCGGTAACAAAGCAAAAGTTTCACAAAGTAAAAAATCGTGTTAACACACGAAAAGGAATACAGACAAGTCATCGCAACCTTCTGACTTCAAGACAAGAAAGTGTAAGAATATGGCGAATGAGACCGAGAAACGGTCTGTTTTATTAGGTAAGAAGAAATCTAACCAATCATCTGAATGATTTGTTTATAAATTTGAAGAGTGGAATGTTTTTGCAGTCGTTCCCACATTGACTGGAACCAACACCAATAATGTTCACTCTTAAGATATTTATATTTAATTTTCGCGGATTGCCGAAGCTTAGTATAATTTACTAAGCGCGGCTTAGATGTGGCACAAGGCCGAAAGTATGGGGCACCCAGTGAGGATCGAACTCACTACTTAATTGCAATAGTGTTAGCGAGACAAGCTCGCTAACCATTACACCACCTTGAGGTGCCCATTGCCGAAGCTTAGTTGTAATTAATTTGATCTAAAGTGTCATTTATAGTTGATTGCTTAACTCACTGCCGAACTAGCGCAATCGAGAACTGGATTATTTATGGGTTACCTCACTATTATTTATGGGTTACCTCACTATCATAATGAGCATAAATTTATTTCCTTTTGGAGGATTACCGAATATTATTACTAACGAATGCTGAATAAATATAAACTTATTGCTAACTCTTTCACTCACAGACGGAATAGTGATTTTCATGCTTTAAAAATTAAGAATTTAGTTGTTTTACAATTAACAATTCAACCGGCCTCGATTTCGTAAATCCCATATCTTTAATATTGTGGATGAAAGAAGATTTTGCTGATAAAACCTTAAACTATGGACACCATTAATTAATGTCTCATTGGAGATCAATGGAAATCATCTATTGATGTTTAATTCTTTTCTCAACGATAAAAGCGTCATTCAATCATTTTTTAAATCATTTCATCACAAGCAAAGTGGGATTGCTACCAGTGCACAGTGGTTGGGGGCGGTTACAATGAGAGAAAAGACTGGGTTCAGAGGGTATTGAAGAAAAGAATAAAATATTAATGAGATTCAAGAAGACAGAAGATGGCAGTTGACGTTCTATTTAAATTTTTGGAGATTGTATCTATCAGAGTAGCAAGTAAACGGAAGAGATTTTGAGTTTTGAGTTTGAGTTTTGTTTAACGGCATACCAACACCTCTGTGAGTTATTTAATGCCAAAAAAAGGTGGGGTTATAAGGTATGTTCTTTTAATATTCGGTTATATCGAGAAGGTTGATTTAGTCAGATTTTAATGAACAAATTTTGTTTTTATTCTTTTTTATTTTAGTTGTGCTGAGAATAATTTTTGTTCTTCAAAAATGTGTTATGGTAATAATTTTTCTTATTGTTGGTAATATTTTTCATTCAAAAACATATATTTTTCTATAAAAGTCTATTTATATGTATATATTTCTATAAAAGTGTATCTTTATACTTTCATAGTGTTTTGGCCCCAGTTTGGGGTTATCTATTTGCCCATAGCTGGGATCCTAACAGGTGCTACCACTCCGTGTCAGGGTAGATCTAGGAACAACAACAATTAAATGTTGGTTCCATGCTCCTCACAACCTCCCAATAAGCGGCTTTGCTGCCGGGAGAGAGCTTCACAGGCGGAAAGTACGAGGAAAGAAACTGTTGAAATGGTGGTTATATTTGATTATTTCAATGATAAAAGGGTGGGACCTAAATGCCAATCTAGTAGCATGCTTAAATTCATGTGGCCCGAACGTCAGGATAAAACCTTTTCAGTGCAGTTGCCATGAAAATATTTGTAGAAAAGCCACGTCAAGTCGGTGAGAATGTGGCTGAAGTCGAGATACCAAGTCAAGACCGATTGCACTTTCGATCCTTTCTTGGATTTTGTCGAGAAGGTCGAGATGAATAGCAGGAGCAGCCGACTAGATATAGTAAAAATATTCAATAATACCTGTCTAAATGACTAACTGGTAACGCTGGGATTTAAGATTATACTGCAAGTAAAGCTGAAAGAACAAACCAAAAATTGTGTTACGTTTGCATGCATACTTCTTGAATAATAAAAAGAGGAAAAAATAATGACAACTCAGTATAAAGAATATACAAATCCATTTTGTCTGGAATTCTTCAAGAAACATGATACTTCTAAGCTTAATACGGCAGTGAATGTTGAAAAATATAATCGAAGATGAAGTAAAAACTTGAAGCAACGGAAATGTGGTTCCACAGAAGGATGCTGCGGATATCATGGACCGAGCATGTCAGCAATGGAGAGGTGTTGGGAAGAATGGCAATGAAAAGAAAATTAATAGTGAGCATCAGGAAGAGACAAGTGAAGTTCCTAGAACATGCAATGAGGAAGGAGGGCTTGGAGAACCTGATACTGACAGGCCAGATAGACGGGAAAAGAGAGAGAGGAAGGCAGCGGATAACATATTTGAAGGGCCTGAGCAGGTGGATGACAGAACGGGGATTGCGTGGTGTAACAGGAGAAAACGTACTAAGAACCAACAGGGCTAGGGAGACGTGGAAAACCATGATCGCCTACCTGAAAGGACAGGGCACATAGAAGAAGAATTTAACTGCAAAAATTCGACTATCTGGGAAGTGATTTAACAGAAGACGAAAACTGCGACATTGAAATTCGAAGATGTTTTCGAATCGCCAAAGTTGTACTGCAGAAGCTAATCTGAGTCTTAAAAAACAGAAAAAATTCGTTAAAAACAAAGAAAAGCGTACTGAACTGTCGCGTAATATACGTCCAACTATATGGCATCGAATTTTGGACAATCTCGTCAAATAAGAAGAAGAAACGTGTATCAACAGAAATGTGGCCCTGCAGAAGGATGCTGAGGATACCATGGACCGAACATGTAAGCACGACGCAGTTTTAGAGAAAATGCAAACAAAAAAGAAACGCTTTAACCTCAGAAAGAGACAGTTGAAATTTCTATGGTACAAAATGAGGAAAGAGGGATTGGAAAATCTGATACTCACAAGTCAGATTGAATGTAAGTGAAAAAGATAAAAAACAATGTATAACATACTTGAGTAAATTGATGGCGTAACATGGTTTAGGGAAAATAACAAAAAGACAAAATTTATCAAGAGCTACGTATTTAAATTATTTATATTATTCGGACTAGTGTCCTCATCTTTATTCCCATGTTTACAACTTTTTTTTACCATTGTACGCTCCGGATGTGCGTTGTGGTGCAGTGGATATCGGCTAGGAACGAGAAATCGGGGAGCCGAGTTCGAATTCCAGTTGAATTCCTTGCATTCACTTACGCACAAATACCCTTGGGAAAGGTATTAATCCGTCTCTTCCTTCCAGTTATGGGTAAAACAATAGGATAGATTGGGTTCTATAGCCTTGGCTGGCAACCAGTCTACCGCAGAAAGCAATGGCAACCTACTGCGGGATAATCTTCTGCCCAGTCAGTCATATCTCTTTCGAGACATGATCGTCCAAGCGTGTTTCACGTATGGCACTTAACTGACTGACGCTCCGGAATCTATGGACAAATAGCCCAGTACATATAGGCGTTGATTAGCTCTAGTGATTGACCCAAAGAGTTGAGAGTTCAATACCAGGCTACGGCAGTGGTGAACAAACAACTCAAAAGTTAAGTTAATGAGAGATAACTACATAGAATCTGGAAGTGGCATCGCACATGGAATGAGAATGATATATCCCTGTGATCGAAACAAAGGGTTCGGTTTGAAATTCCTAGCAACTGAAGAAGGCTGGAGCGCGCAATGGCTGAAACGTCGTAAACATGGAAATAAAAATGAGGACAACAGTCAGAACAATGTAAATAATGTAAATACTACTTTATCTCAAAAATATAGATAAGTAGCTACAAATTTTATCCTATATTTTTTGTTTCAAATATCACATATAAGTCTTTGACATTATATATATTGTCAGGCGACCCCACAGTTCATTTCAGTGTTCTCGATAGGTTCCAAAGAAGAATCAGTAATGTGATAGGTACCGGCTTTCTCACCGACATGATGTGGCTTTCCCCTGTCTGTTCTGTAAATATTTTCATGGCTTCTGCTCCAACGAACGTAAGTCATTGGTGCCCCTGCCACATGAGTTTACTCGTGCAACCAGACTGGCAACTGAGTCCCACCCATTTCCAGTTAGAACAACCAAATGCAGCCGACAATTCTACTCCAGCAACTTCTTTTCTCGCACTTCCCGCCTGTGGAACTCTCTTCCATATTCTTCCTTTCCTGACTGCTACAACCTTCAAGAATTTAAATGCAATGTCAATACCCATCTCTTAACCACTTGACTCCAGTTCTTCCTGCATCACCCTGTATATCTTTTCCTTTCTCTCCACCTTTGCAACTGTCATCATACCTGTATTCCCATCCTTCTCTTGCTCCCTTGTCTGACACACCTTGTAACTGGTTCGTCTTTCTCTTTACTCTCCTCCTATCTAATCTTTTACTCTTATGTAGCCCCCTGCGCATCAGTGGCGTTACCGCTTTGCTTGGGGTGAAGCGATTAAAAAAAATCAAACACAAGTATAAAAATGTACATCATAAAAAGGAAATTTCCCATTTGTAACAAGCATTCATGCAAATTTTGCCAGTCGTTTAAGAATTAATGACTGACTACTGAAAAGTCATTTATAATTGACTGTTTCATTCAGCTGATTATAAAATGCTTAAATTTTGTTAAAGACTTAAAGTCAATAATCTTAATTTTCTCGTTAGGGTTTTCTTTGCTTTGCTTTTTTCATTTTTTGTCCATTGCAGGTTTAGTGAATCTCAAGCTTTACAATAAATGACCGAATCTTCCAAGCTGTAAAATTATCAGAAAAGAATGGAGTACAGGTCAACATTACATTCCTTAGGTCGAGAGGTGGGAACCCTTTCGACACACAATCTGAAGCCTTCGACCCCAGGACAAGAACTAATGGATTGATATGGATGAAGACAAATTTGAAGAAGCTGTCTTTATAATTTACTTTTCTTTGCTTCGTGTTTTTTCTTCCTATTGTGATTATTAATCTAAATTAATTTTTTGTTTTGTTTTCTTTCGCTATTATACATTTTTTATTCAATTTCATTTATTTAATTCACAGACTTTTTTTCTTTTCATTCAGTTTTCAATTTTTCTTCCTTCTTTTTCTTCGCCGATTTTTCTTCCCTTTTCTGCTTCTCTTCCTGCTTGTTTGTATTCTTCTTTATCTTCTTCTACTTTTCACTTTTTTATTTTTTATTTTTCATTGTCCTTCATTTATTTCGCCGTTTGTTCTTCTTTTTCTGTTTTTTTCTTTCGTTTCTGATTTTTATTTTTATTTTCTTTAATATTTTTCATAGTACTTTTTCTTCGCCGATTTTTCTTCACTTTTCTGCTTCTCTTCCTGCTTGTTTCTTTATCTTTTCTTTTTTCTTTGCTCTTTTTCATCGTCCATCTTTTTTCTTCGCTACTTCTTCCATTTCTGCTTCTGTCCATGCTTATTCGTATCCCCCTCTATTTTCTTCTCTTTTTCATCGTCCTTCATTTCCTTCACCATTTCTTCTCTTTCCTCCTTCTCTTCCTGCTTTTGTTTGTATTCAACTCTATATTATTTTATCTTTTTCCTTTCTTTAATTCATCGTTCTTCTTTTTCTTCTTCTCTTTTCCTGCTTTTCTGTATCTTCCCCTATTTTCTTTTCTCGTTTTTTTCTTTTTTTTATCGTAGTTTTTTTCACGCAACTTCTTTCATTTTCTGCTTTTCTTCATGCTTATTTCTATCCACCTCCATCTTCTTCTTTTCACCTTTTTTTTCTATTATTAATCGACCTTCTTTTCCTTCACCGCCTCTTCTTCTCTTTTATCCTTCACTTTCTGCTTCTTTGTATCTTCTCTTTCTTTTCTCTTTATTTATGCATATTTCTCATCGTCTATTCTTCTCGTCACCGCTTCTTCTTTTCTTTACTGTTTCTCTATTAGCTTCTTTGTCTCCACCTCTAGCTTTTTCTTCTTTTCTCTTTATTCTGATGTATTTTTCATCTTTCTTCTTATTCTTATTCTTCTATTTTCTTCTTCTTTCACTGTTTATTTTTATCTCCCTCTTACTTCCTCTTCTTTTCCTTTTTTTTTATATTTTTCCACGTCCTTTTTTTTTTCGCCGTTTCGTCTTCCGTTTTCTTCTTCTTTTTCTTTTTCTGCTTCTTTTTCTGCTTCTTTATATCTGCTTTCTGTCTTTTTTTTTTTCACTTTCTTTCTTTCATTCTGAAGATTAATGAACAGGTTCTCCAGTGATATAACACACACACAAAACACACATACGCAAAAACACGCAAACACACACGCACTAATACACACACACACACACACACACAGAGATATTCGTGTCAAGTTATTTGACCCCAGAAACTCGCCACCCGACCAGCAACTCCCAAAGGTCGCAAGAGCTGCGGCTTGGCTCGACTCACCTGTCCCCCTCTTTAGCAATGAATTTAACGTGACAATCTTTATGAAGGGTTACCCTTTCGCTCGGCAATATGGAGATAATTAATTCCCACTTAGATCTCTCTTTCTACCAATCTTTCGCCAAATCGGCATGAAATAATACATGGTCATAATTTTTTCTCATTAACTTTTTTTTATTTATTTCATGTATGGATATTTTCAATTTTTATTTTAGTCTGGCACAATCATCATCTTTTATTTTTATATTTATTTACTTGTTTTTTATTTATTTACTTTGCCCTGCATTAAATAACTCTAGTTCTTACAATGTGAAAGAATTGACTGTGGTCATTATGGCAAAAAAGCTTTTCTTGGGTAAATAATGGCATTTTAAGATCTCTGAAATTGAAATCAGAATCGGAATTGGAATCAGTTCAAAGTGTCGTTAATTAAACGGGAAAGTATTTATTAATATTTATACCTATTGTTTTTTTTTTTGCGTATTAGAGATTTTATACACGACTCAATGTAATAGTAAGCAACAGTTTATCTCGCGAGACAAAAGTCGCGTTCTGTTTGGCCAAAATTCAGATAGTGAAAAAAATGCGAACTCCTCCGGGTGCAAGTCTGGATGGAGGTGTATACATTGCT
Organism: Ascarosepion bandense; assembly: GCA_037127315.1. Taxonomy (NCBI): domain Eukaryota; kingdom Metazoa; phylum Mollusca; class Cephalopoda; order Sepiida; family Sepiidae; genus Ascarosepion; species Ascarosepion bandense. The sequence goes on along the minus strand of JBBBDQ010000200.1, from coordinate 708,401 downwards.
AAAACTAACAAGATCCAAAGAAATACAGTGCATTACATTTGGGACTATTTGTTCGCAGCTGGTTATGAGGCGTCAGCGTTCCGTTTTCACCCATTTTCTGGCTTGGAGCTAGATTTACTTGTCAGAGATAATTTGAGGGGTATACCACAGAAACATTTTATAGACAGTGGGAGCTTCTCCTCAATGTTGTCATTTACACTATGACAACGTTTACACTATTGTTGCAGGAAGTGCCGAGAAGTTTTCAGTGTTGACAACCAACTACCTTCGGGGCTCCAATCAGGTTTTCTGTCTGAATTTACCTCCATAGTCTTTTCCGAGGTTTGCATATGCGCTTTTCATCTTCCTCCCTTTTCAGCCCTTTTCATCTTCCGCCCCTTTCAGCCCTTTTCGTCTTCCTCCCTTTTCAGCCCTTTTCATCTTCCTCCCTTTTCAGCCCTTTTCAGCCCTTTTCATCTCCCTCCCTTTTTAGCTCTTTTCATCTTCCTCCCTTTTCATCCCTTTTCATCTTACGCCCCTTTCAGCCCTTTTCATCTTCTGCTTAGAGTTTACGGCTGCATCTAACCAGCTCAACCGTAAAGTCCTTTTTACTAACAGTATACTGCGCTTAAATTCAAAAAGTCTAGGTACCAAAGCGCCGAGAGCCGAGTTCAAATTCCAATTGAATTCGTTGCATTCACTTATTCTCAAAAGTATTAATCCGTCGCTTCTACCTCCAGCTATGGGTTAAATATTAAGATATATTGGGTTCTATAGCCTTAGTTAGCAACTGATTTACTGCAGAAAGTAATAGCAACCTACTACAGAAAAATCGTCTGCCCAGTCAGTGTCATGTCTCTTTCGAGACATGATCGTTCAGCGTGTGTCCCGTATGGCACTTAATTGACTGACTGAGCGTGGAATGCCAGCATTACGTCCTCTTCGAAATACATATGCTTTCCATTTTAGCTGTTGCTGCTGGTGGATCTTCTTAGGTGATGTGGTTTTTGTTATTTGGTGCGGTTATTTGTTTGTGATCTCAATGAAGTATGGTCGTCGCTGAGGAATACACGATCGAACACATCTTTATCATCAATTTGAGAAAGCGATTGTGTACCGCAGACGTATTTGGTATTTCTGAACGGCGTTGGCACCATGCATGGCATTTCTTAGGTTGTCCCCAAAAGTTCGTAAACACTTGCAAAAAATTGAAATTTTACTCGCAAAACAACAAAAATTATTGCTCAAAATAGAGACCATCATTTTCCAAGACTTTCAGCCATCGATCTGCAAGCTTTCGGATCTAGTCAAAATACCATTCAGCCGGCTTCGAATCAAAGAATTCTTGGCACGCTTCCTCGACTTCATCCAACGGTCCTTCAGAAAGTGTTGCATTGAGCGGAAAAGGCCGTAATCTGATCGAGCACAGTAAGGACTGTAGGCTGGATGTGGCAGAACCTCAATGCCGTCCAGCTCTTCAAACTTGTCTTTGGTCTTCCTGGCGGTATGTGGCTTGGCATTGTCCTGCTGCATCAAAGCGGGCTTTCGGTTGATCAAAGCCGGGTACTTTTGCTTCAACTTTTCGTAGACCCGCTCAAGTTGCTGACAGTAAAGTTCGGCACTGATGGCACGACCATTCCGAACCAACTCAAAATGCACGATTCCTTCAAAGTTCCACCAAACACACAACATGACTTTCTTGCCAAATCGATCTTGTTTTGGAACCGACGGTGTCTCCTGCCCTTTCTGAACCCATCGCTTGTCTCGATTGTGCTGGACCAGATAGACCCATTTCGCAAGTGCTTACGAACTTTTGGGACAACCTAATATATGAAATTTTGGATTTCAACAATTCTTTAACTGAAGTAAAAAAAAATCATCAACCTCATGTATATCGAAACACAAGAAAGAACTGAAGATATTAACGAATAAATTTTTAAAAAAATAAAATGCAGAATCAACATTCTGCACGCCATTATTAATACGCATCATCAGTAAAACGCATAGAAACACCCGAAATTGATGGGCGGGATGCGATGAATAAATTGTCGTCTAAATTACGCAAAACGGAAAGTAACACTGATATTTTCATTTTAACAGATACATTTACCAAAATTACAGAAAAAAATATCTAAGTACTAAAAAGTAAATTTATTCAATAAAATCGCCATTGGCTTCACCCACTCCCGCCATACGACTTCGGAATCTCCTGTAATTTTTCTGAACGGTCTCACTGCTTAAATTGATGAATGCTTCCATAATCTCTGCTTTTAGTTCATTTTTGTCTTACAAGGAGTTTTGCTGGTCTCTCACTCAACCGCGCACATCACATAATAATGTATGATCATAATTTTTTTATTTATTTCATGTATGGATATTTTCAATTTTTATTTTAGTCTGACACAAGGCTGCCATCATCATCTGTAAGGGGTGAAGTGGTTGCAGACAGAGGTTCTTCTAGCAGCCACCCCCTTGACCAAAGGAAGTACTACCTCCTCAATCATTTTGATGAAAACCTCCGTGTTGTGTCTAAGACAAATTCGGGAGTTCTTTACTTTTCAGAACGATCAGAGGATGTCTTCCGAGCATGCCATACCTTCGTAATCACCATTAGATTCATCCAACTCTTTCCGAATCTTCTGATTCACACCCAAACACTCTGAAATGTTCATTATTGGAGCTTCCGTTGCGAATGTCAGGTAGTATAGCATACCGGTTCCAAATTTCTAGCGGAGTGAATTGCATCATGGTGATCTTTTTCTCACGGACAGTGCCCAACTGACCCTACTATACTGAGCAGTTGACAAAATAAGAAACAACGTGCATGCGCGAAATTAAAAATATAAAATAGCGACAGTTTGCCCATCGTACCCTGTACAAGGCGATGAAGTCAGTGACGTCATAAATCCGCATCTCTTCATCAGTATGACTCAATAAAGCAGGAAATAAAAAAAAAGGGAAAAAAAACAATTAAAAAGAATACTTTAGAAACATACATAAAGTACTAGAAACTATGAGGACAAACCACATCCAGCAGCAAGGCAGTTTTGAAGAGCATGGCACCACCTTTTAATTGCTGTGTCCCAGCTATGGGTAAATAACGAACCCTCAAACTGGAGTCAAAGCACTGTGAAAGTATAAAAAATCATTTTCATAGTAAAAATTTTTAGCAATGTGTTTTAACAGCAAAAAGATTACAGCAATATATTTTACTAAAATTAAGAAAGTTTCACAAAAATTTAATTTCAGCATTAAATGACTCACGAGGAGTTGATATGCCGTTAAACAAACCAAACCAAACTAGAAACTAACCTAAATAGCAGAAACGTAATAAGAATAGACACGGGTTGGGCCAGTATTGATAGTGAGTCACTCAGGACAATTTCTAAAGGAACAGAAAGAGCCATGACCCTGCACCAGACTCTCCATCCGAAAGACGACAAATACAGATTATATGTGAATCATGATCCTGGGTATGACGCTAAACTGCATCCAGCAGCAAGGCCTCTTATTGGAAGGTTGTGAGGAGCATGGAACCACCTCTTAATTGCTGTTGACCATGACCCGGAGTGGTAACACCTGTTAGGCTCCCAGCTATGGGCAAATAGTTAACCCCCTAACTAGGGTCAAAACACTATGAAAGTATAAAAATACACTTTTATAGAAATATATACATAAAAATAGACTTTTATAGAAAAATATACATTTTTGAATGAAAAATATTACCAACAATATATTTTTGAAGAAAAAATTATTACCATAACACATTTTTGAAGGAAAAAATACTATTGTCAGCAAAACACTTTTGAATACAAAACCAGAAGACATTTTCAGTTTTCTAAAATAAAAACGAATAAAAACAAAAAAAAATTAATTAAAATTTGACTGAACCAATCTTCTCACTATCATTAAAAACAAATGCCTTAAAAACCCACCTTTTTGGCATTAAATAACCCACAGAGGTGTTGATATGCCGTTAAACAAAACTCAAACTCATATCAGGAAAAACATTGTATCTGAAAATTCCTTGGAATCTAAATGTTCAAAATGAAACTGTAAAAAGAAGTATAGCGACAAGTTTTGGAAAATTCCTCTTCGTGTCAGTTCAGGATTTGAGCGATCATGGCTCTCCACAAGTTCCTATCCCTCATGTTCTTTAGCAACTTTATTTTATTTTGTCAATATACCTTCCCCCACTCCCTGGTTTCGCCATCCATTTACAAAAGCTCGTCAGGTAAATGACTCTCTGTCTTTTTCCATATATCTTGCCATTGATATGCGCCGAAAAAGTTAAGGTTTCCAAGCCCACAGAAAAGGACTTACGATATAGACAAAGAAAGTTAAAAATACAATCCAAAATCGACATCGGAATGAATTCTCGGGTAGGGAACTATACGCCATTATTAATACACATGGGAAGACATCATCATCTTCAGTAAAAACGCATAGAAAAACTCGGAATCGATCCACAAGGCGATGAAGACACTGACCGACATAAATCCACGTCACCACTCAAATATGAATCAATAAAGCAGGAAATAAAAAAAATAATTAAAGGCATATTTTAGAAACATACAGAACTTAATAAAAACTAGCATAAATAGCAGAAAATTAATAAGAGACACGGGTTGAGGTAGTATTGATAGTGAGGCACGCAAGGCCATTTCTAGAGGAACAAAGAAAAACGACCCTGTACAAGACTCTCCATCACAAAAACGACAATTACAGATAATATGTGAATCAAGAAAAAAAATTAGCAAAAGATTCCCTGACATCCAGATGGCCAAAATGGAACTGGGTGGGGAGAACGTTTAAAGATGCAAGGAAAATATACGAACAAATGTTGGAAACTTCTTCTACGCATGGTCATGGTTCTCCACAAGTTCCTATACTTCGTGTCTCTTAACAAGGTTTCTCCTTTTGCCACGACCATCGCACTCACCCTCCTACATTCCGCTATCCATTTACACAAGCTCGTCAGAAAAGTGGCTCATTGTCTCCAACTATTTCTCTTAAAATTGCTAAACCCTATGAAAGTTAAGTTTTCCCTCCTTATTCATCATGAGTTCAAGAAATTTCAGCTGTCTAATTATAATTATGCGTTGTGGTGCAGTGGATATCGGCTCGGAACGAGAAATCGGGGAGCCGATTTCGAATTCCAGTTGAATTCATTTCATTCACTTACGCGCAAATACCCTTGGGAAAGGTATTAATCCATCTCTTCCTTCCAGTTATGGGTTAAATAATAGGACCGATTAGGTTCTATAGCCTTAGTAGGCAACCAGTCTACCGCAGAAAGCAATAGTAACCTACTGCGGGATAATCTTCTGTCCATTCAGTCATGTCTCGAAAGAGACATGATCGCCCAAAGCGTGTATCACGTATGGCACTTAACTGACTGACTGAATTACAATTATAGTTGGATGCGCGTTTTTGGTGCAGTGGATATCGACTCGGAACTACAAATTCGTGAGCCGATTTCGAATTCTAGTTGAACTCCTTGTATTCACTTATGCGCAAATAACCTTGGGGAAGGTATTAATCCGTCTATTTCCTCCAGTTATGGGTTAAATAATAGGACAGATTGGGTTCTATAGCCTTTCGAGACATTATCACTCAAAGCGTGTATCACATATGGCACTTAACTGACTGACTGAATGTAATAGTTGGAATCATGATTAAGGCTTCTACTGGTCCTATAGTCAGGGATTGGTTTTCTATTGTTATGAAGTAATGAACTGATCCCCTACTAATTGCTACTTAATAATATAATACATCTCTTCCGCCTCTAGCTATGAGTCAAATAACAGGATAGATTGGGTTCTATAGCATTGGCTGGCAATCAGTCTACCGCAGAAAGCAATGGCAACCTACTGCGGGATAATCTTCTGACCAGTCAGTCATGTCTCTTTTGAGACATGATCGCCCAAGCGTGTATGACGTATGGCACTCAACTGACTGAATATAATCTATCTCTTCTCTCTCCAGGACAGGTTGGGTTATATAGCCTTGGCTAGCAACCAGTCTACGGCAGAAAGCAATGGCAACCTTCTGCGGGATAATCTTCTGTCCAGAAGTCATGGCTTTTTTGAGACATGATCGCTCAAAGCGTGTATCACGTATGGCACTTAACTGACTGACTGATAGAACAAGAAAATTTGATCAAACATCTGACAAACAAATTAAAAGAATATTTGGTTCGGAAATAAAATTTGTACTGGACATAAACTGGGGGATCAGTTTTCAATTGTCAAGAAGTAATAAACCGATCCCCCATTAATACTTAATATAATAATGTAATATAATCTATCTCATCTCTCTCCAGTAAAGATTGGGTTCTATAGACTTGGCTGGCAACCAGTCTACCGCAGAAAGCAATGGCAACCTTCTGCGGGATAATCTTCTGCCCAGTCAGTCATGCCTTTTTTGAGACATGATCGCTCAAAGCGTGTATCACGTATGGCACTTAACTGATTTATAATTCTGAGTTCGTTATCTTTCCATTTTGTTTAAGATACTCTCTTGGTCTCTCTTTTCATGGAATTCACGGTATCTGCCCGAAGAACCAATAGTTTCTGCTGCGTCCAGATTCTGTTGAACTGGGTCTCACCCTTCCACAGTTAGATCAAGCAAATGCAGACGACAATTTTACTCCTGCAGTTTCTTTTCCCGCACTTCCCGCCTGTGGAACTCGCTTCCTTATTCTTGCTTTCCTGGCAGCTACAACCTCCAGGAATTTAAATGCAAGGTCAATTCTCATCTTTTAACTACTTGACCCTAGTTCTTTCCACACTGTCCTGTAGATTCCTTTCCTTTCTCTCACCTTCGCAACTGTCATCACACCTGTATTCCCATCCTTCTCTTGCTCCATTCTAACTGGTTCGTCTTTCTGCTCATTCTCCTCTAATCCTTTTGCTCTTATGTAGCCCCTTGCACATCAGTGGCGTTCCCGCCTTGCTCGGGGCGATATGATTAAAACAAAAATAAATTGTCCATTTATTGTCATTGATATCACGGCACTATTTTGTTTTGTTCTAACAAAATTTTCAGGTTTCTTTAGCTTTTGGCGTGCATATTTTGCTAATTCAGTCGATCTTTAGATTTCGATCTCACCATTTCCATTCTCTGGTAAAACAGATTTAACACATTTAGTTAATACTATACGAGGAAGGTAGGGAGTAATTAGTTTGTTAAGAGTTTTGGAAAGGTTATATATTGGTGTGGGTATTTGAAAAATGATAGTCTGAGGGATGATCTTTTTTATGGATTTTACATTTCCAAAATGGTAGCCGAGCTGATAGTCACCTATAATCTTTTGAAGTTTATCGGATCCTATTTCAGCATTGTTTGCAGTAATAAGTTTATTAACATGTTTTGGGTGGTGGTATTACTAGTTAATTTTTTTAATTTATTGTGATCGTTCAGAATGACCTGCAATTTGAAGTGATATTCCTGTTTGTTTAAAATAACAAATATATTGGTTTTATCGGCACGTCGGATAACAATATTTTGGTTATTTTATATATATATATATATATATACGGCTATATCATGTATATATATCTGTATTTGTTTGGTGTTGATATATATATCTGTATTTGTTTGATGTTGATATCTCCATTTCGTTTTTCACATCTTGAGCCTATCCTGTTACCGATAACCATACTTCTGTCTTCTTACACTTATGCTTAGTCCATTCTTCTTGCTTTCCTTTTCTTGAATTGATGTTGACATCTCAATTTCGTAGTTCATATCTCGTTTGTACTTGTTTTGCTGACAATAAACATTCTGATTTCTTACCTTTCATCTTGCTGTCTGTTGTGGACCCAGAATAGGTTCGAAAGAAAACACAACTTGGGTATTAGTGAAACAGATATATATTAACTAAAAACAAATACAAGTGTGTTGCTTGTCAGGCTGACTGCCAAGTGTAGAATCAACCAACTCAACTCCTCATTCACTAGTCCGACTTTAAACATCGTCTACCCGGTATTTATAATAATAAGAAGAGTTCATTATGGCACAAAAGGGTAGGTCTCATAACACTATCTTTTACTACCATATCTAGGCGGTACTCTAATTTTCTGGTCCTGGGCATGACAGTAAACTGCATCCGGCAACAAAACCACTGATTGAGAGGTTGTGAGGAGCATGGAATCACTTCTTAATTGCTGTAGTTCCCATGTTCACCCTGACTCGGAGTGGTAGCACCTGTTATGGTCCCAGCTATGGGCAAATAATTAACCCCCAAACTGAGGTCAAATCACTATGAAAGTATAAAAATACACTTTTATAGAAAAATATACATTTTTGAAGGAAGAATATTTCTAACGATACATTCTTGAAGAAAAAATTATTACCATAACACATTTTTGAAGGAAAAATTATTCTCAGTAACACATTTTTGAATACAAAACTAGAAGAAACTTTCAGTTCTCTAAAATAAATAAGAATAAAAACAAAAAAATTTCATTTAAATCTGAGTAAATCAACCTTCTCTATATAACCGAATATTAAAAAAATGCCTTAAAACCCCAACTTTTTTGCATTAAATAACCCACAGAGGTGTTGATATGCCGTTAAACAAAACTCAAACTCTAGTTTTTATTTCGTATCTGCCATCAACACAGTAGCATATCTTATATTAAGATTTTACTCTGAAAAGTTCTCATGTTCCTTTAGAATGGTCACAAAAAAAAATGTGCGTTGTGATGCAGTGGATATCGGCTAGGAACGAGAAATCGAAGAGCCGAGTTCGAATTCCAGTTGAACTCATTGCATTCACTTACGCGCAAATACCCTTGGGGAAGGTATTAATCCGTCTCTTCCTTCCAGTTATGGGTTAAATAACAGGACAGTTTGGGTTCTATAGCCTTGGCTGGCAACCAGTCTACCGCAGAAAGCAATGGCAACCCACTGCGGGATAATCCTCTGCCATTCAGTCATGTCACATTCGAGACATGATCGCCCAAGCGTGTTTCACGTATGGCACTTAACTGAAATATTCAACGCAAAATTTAGAAGGTTAAGAAATTATCATGGACCAGCAATCATGAATATGACTACGCAGACGACATCTGAATAAAGAAACTGATTCCTTTGTCCCTACAGCCCAGAACAAGTGCAACAGAAGAAACAAGACCTAGGCGAAGATGAAATTTATAAAAAAGTCTAGAGAGCATTAATATAACATCACAGTAGAGAAAGGGGTGAATGGTTAGATCAAATAATCAGTGAATTTAACAAGTTGACCCCCAAAATTACAAAAGAAAGCTTGACAGAGTGGCAACAACAGTACACTGAAAAGTATGAGAATGACTTAGGTTTGTCCTCGTAGCTGAACTGCATCAGCGCGTTATATAGACTAACGGGGAAAATAAAACTCACAAAGTACTTAGGAATTTTTATATCCAGGTCGACCACAATTTATAGAAATTCAAATGCAGGATCTACTAATTGTGGGAAAAGAAAAAATGACCTACCAGATTGTAGACATAACTGTGTCAGTAGACCACATATATGAATGTGAAAGTGAGTAAAGAATTTGAAAAATACCAGTACTTTGCTCGGGATCTGAAAAGTATACGTAATATGTAAGCGTAAAAAAAGCTCTGCTCTTATTCAAATGGACATAGCCCAACACTAATAGCAAAAATTGCCCACTTTTCTTACTGAGCCCACAAACGTGCGTCCTCGTCTGATAATTCCGACGAGAACGAGAAATTGGAAATATACTAGGACTTTGCTCAAGAGCTGAGAAGGATGTATAAAATGAACGTTAGCGTCATGCACATAATGGTAAGCGATCTTGGAACCATAAATAAACAAATGGAATAGAAATTCGAAGTGTTGTAAATAACAGGAAATGTTGAGATTGTACACACCACGGCTTTTGGGGAGCTATAAGGATACTATAGAGGGTTCTGAATTATCATCTAATAATTTTTCACCAATATATTCATGAATGATATATAGGATTGAAATCCTATCCCCAACCCCAAATTAAAATTCCTCTCCATAAATTTGAAAGTTGTTTTCCATTTAGAATCATTGTTTTAGATATTATTCAAGTGGTTACATCCGCCACACAAATCCCAAATCACAAAACTCTTCTCGCCGTACCACGTATAATCAAAATGCCTTCAACTGTACCGACACTTCAGACGCCCCAGCACACTGACATGCGTGAGTTTACACCTGTTGTCAACCAATCGCTCCGTTATACAAAGTGCATCTGAGCCGTACAACTAGACTTCGCATTCAACAATGACATGTTGAACCTGATAACTGCAGGGATTTTTCGGGCGACATTATCTGTTGGAGATTCGAAATCAATAGCAACGGTAATCTTCCCACGACAATGGGAAGCCAGATCGATACCCCGATTTGGGCTGCTGGCAGGTCCTTTAAAATCTGTAGGTTCTTTGTCTTGATCGATACACCTGCGTCTGAAATGAAACAGCGGTTGGATGGTGCGAATTTTCTGAAAGGATGACGTTATAATTGGCGATGATCCACACGTCACCATTCTCAATCTTCGTCCGCCGGAGGGAACAGAGATGCTTAATTCTCATTAAACATATATGACCTCATGAACGTACTGGGCAGTTCAGAAATATACCTACGTCTGCATATACAGTGGAACCTCGGTTCACGAACCTAATCCGTTCTTGAAGGCCGTTCCTGATCCGAAATGTTCGTAAAGTGAATTTTCTCCACAGGAATCGATATAAAATACATCAGTTGCTATTATTAGTTCCGTTTTTTTTTTAAGAATAGTAACTACAAGAATGTGCGTTGTGGTGCAGTGAATATCGACTCAGAACGACAAATCGAGGAACCGAGTTCAAATTCCAGTTGAACTCCTTGCATTCGCTTACGCACAAATACCCTTGGGAACAGTATTAATCCGTCTCTTTCCTCCAGTTATGGGTTAAATAATAGGACGGATTAGGTTCTATAGCCTTGACTGGCAACCAGTCTACCGCAGAAAGCAATAGTAACCTACTGCGGAATAATCTTCTGTCCAGTCAGTCATGTCTCTTTCGAGACATGATCGCCCAAGCATGTATCACGTATGGCACTTGACTGACTGAGCTACAAGACTCCCGACAGGAAGTAGTTAAAGAAAGCGAAAATAAAGGACTACAAGAAAACCGAATGCCTGGTCATCAGTAAAAAGAGGCGCCCGAAATGCCAACTACAGGTCGGAGATAACAAAATGAAAGAGGTGCAGAAATTCAAATACCTGAGAAGTGTTTGTCCCAACAGAGGACGGAAAGTGTGATGCGGAGATTGGAAAGAGCATTGGCATGGCCAAGGATGCATTCTAAAAGATGATTAGAATATTAAAAGCCAGGAAAATTTCGCTGGAAACAAAGAAGAGAATACTGGATTGTTATGTGATGTCAGTTTTTTTAACATGGCAATGAATGCTGGGCAATCTTCTCAAAGATGAAAGAAAGACTTGAAGCAACCGAAATGTGGTTCTACAGAAGGATGTTGAGGATAAAATGGACCGAACCTGTTAGCAAGGACGTGATTTTATTAAGTGTGGGTTATTTGAATTTAATGTAGGTGACCTCCAATATCTGAATGTTTTTTTTTACTTTTAATGAGTAAGGATTATTGTATTGTTGACTAAAATCTGTCTGATATTACCTACCTGGTTATGTTTTTCTGAGAAATGTTGTTTAATTGTACTCTGATCAGAAAGGTGACAGGTAAGTCTACGGGAGAGCGTGGTTGTAGTAAAACCAATATATATAGTGGGTTTATTATTAGTACCAGAGATACGATCTCTGAACGGGCATGTAAATTAATACACTACATTGTTTTTTTTTGTTTGTTTTTTTGTTTTTTTGTTTGTTTTTTTTTTTGTAGAGAATTTAGTTTAGTGCTTGTAGGGTTATTAGAGACTATGAGGTCAATTGCTTTGAATTTTTTATAATATATAATGAGCTTAATTTGATTGTTACTATTAACTGGTTTAACATTTCTACGTATTATATTTTTGAGTTTTTTCATCTTGTTTGTAATTATTATGTATTTGGTTGCAGTAGTATAAATTAATAGTGTTATGTTTATTTTCATGTCCACCATTATTATTATTATCAATATTGTTAGAGCTATTGTTAAGTTTGTTGAGATACATTTTGATTTGTTGATCAATAACGGAGTTAGGAAATCCATTATTGACAAGTGTTTGCTTAATGTTGTGTAATTCTTTATAAAATATAGATTTGGAAAAAGATATCATTTGTATGCGTTGAATTAAGTTTTTTATAGCAGCTAACTTATATCGTTAGGGGCATTCACTATTATAATTAAGAAGACACGGGTTTATGCTAGTTGATTTCCTATAAAGAAAAGTAGTAACTCTATGTGTGCTAGAATCAATGAATACATCAAGGAATGGGATTTTGTTATTAATATTAAGTTCTAATGTAAATTTGAGGACGGAGTGACTTTCAAATTTGTTTTTAAATTGTGTAATTTGATCGATATTCTTAGCTAAAATGAAGATGTCATCTATGTATCTTACATATATAGAGGATTTATTGTTGCCATTCATTATTTTATTTTCTAGATTTGCCATATAATAATTAGAAAAGAGGGAACCTAAAGGAGATCCCATCGCGATACCATCTATTTGAGTATAAATATTACCTAAGGGATTGTGAAAGGGTACTTGTGTGGTGCATGCTAATGATAGTTTTTTTAATATAGTGGGTTTAATATTGATTGATGGGAGAGTAGCATGGTTGTATACATCACGGATAATGATGTCAATTGTTTCCTGGACGGGAACATTTGTGAATAAGTTTTGAACATCCAAAGATGGAATTATTTGATTCTTAGGTTTTACGGAATGGAGAATCTGTAAAAATTCATTCGTGGAATTAATACTATATTTACTAGGAAGGTAGGGAGTAATTAGTTTGTTAAGAATTTTGGAAAGGTTATATATTGGTGTGGGTATTTGAGAAATGATAGGTCGGAGAGGATGATCTCTTTTATGGATTTTACATTTCCAAAATGGTAGCCGAGCTGATAGTCACCTATAATCTTTTGAAGTTTATCGGATCCTATTTCAGCATTGTTTGCAGTAATAAGTTTATTAACATGTTTTGGGTGGTGGTATTACTAGTTAATTTTTTTAATTTATTGTGATCGTTCAGAATGACCTGCAATTTGAAGTGATATTCCTGTTTGTTTAAAATAACAAATGTATTGGTTTTATCGGCACGTCGGATAACAATATTTTTGGTTATTTTTTAGATGTGTATATATATATATATATATATATATATATATATATACACGACTATATCATGTTGAATACACTGAATCTCGTACGATCACCGACATTAAGCAACATTGAGCCCGGTCAATACTTATATGGGTGACCATTTGGGAATACCAGCTGCTGCAAATGTAAAGACTACGAATGGTCCACCGGTTATCCAGGTTTGGAGGTTAGCCACAAGGCTAAACAAAAAACAAGTTTGCTACGGAAACAGTAGCAAAAAGTTGTTGCTCTACACACCATTGTAGATCGATCTATATATATATATATATATATATATATATATATATATATATATATATATATATATATATATATATGCTAGGAAAGTAGGTTAACTGTATCGTGTTAAACAATTTTTTCACCCGAAAGTATTTTACACGTTTATTACGATTTTCACATCCATTTAGATGTGGCACAGGGCCAAAAGTATTGGGGGCACCCAGTAAGGATCCAACTAGATACTCAACTGTAATAATTCTTTACACCACCTCGAGGTGCCCTATTTTACATGCTTATAAGTCTACCACTTGTCCAAGCTTTGAATATTACTGTCACATTTGGACTGCTGACCCTGTTATAATATATTTAGAGATACTTGATGAAATGGAAGAAGAATCTGTTATGTTATCAGTGCTGACCTGGCATCTCGGCTTCAGTTGTTTTCCTACCGTCGTAACGTAGCTTCTATGTGCCTTTTCTATTAATGTTTCCATGGTAATTGTAATGTTGAGCTTCTTTCTACTATAGTACCTGGACTTTACGAATTTAAGCGCAGTACTAGATTGGCAGTTAGGTTTCAACATTTTATATTTTAAATTGATTGATATAACCGTAAGTTCTATGCTAACAATTTCTTCTCTAGTACTTCTCATTTATAGAACTCTTGTTTGACTCCTTGTATTTCAGTCACCTTTAATCTTCAAGCATTTAAATGCAATATCAATCATTATCTTCTGGTTTCTTAGTTTCTGTTCATTTGACATTATCGCTCATTAGTATTTTCTTTCACACTCACAATTATTTCACTTGAATTCTTAATGTACAATACGATTGTATTCGAGGCTCTATTTTACCAAGTAAGGTAATAAAGCTACTGAGACTTAAGGAGTTACTGAGGATGGGCTGAAAAGTTCATTGGCTAACTATGAAGGTGTAACGTAAGAGCTGTGAAATTTTGCATGCATTCATTTCAACTCTTCTTATTAATAACTACGTTGTTTATTTCCAGTTAACATGATAACTGACTTTACGAAGACCCACATCTGTTTCTTAGCATGCAAAAACACTCGCCTAGCAACCAGCATCGTAGTGATGATGACGTCATATCTATTGTTGCTGATTTTTCAACCAACAGGATGAACAGCCTTCTTCACCAGTTAAATTCAAACACCGCAACACCATTAAAAAGAAGCCTGTGAACTCCAAGGGGGACTATGTTGAAAAATAAACCCCATTTGGTCACATGCCGTGATAGTATCTTGGTTAGCTTACAAACTTTTCAGCCGACCCACATAACTAATAGTTATGTAATATCTTTCTCGTGATCATCTTCAGTTCCATGAACGGGTGTGGTCGTAGGGTCGCTGCGTAGCTCTGAACTTGACCAGTCCCTTTCACATAAATGTGTTGAATGCCGGAGAGTTATTCAATCATGCGTATCGCAATTGGACCATGACCAGAGCCCGTAACTCTCGAGGTAAAACCACTGCCGACGTTCTCCAACTTAAAGGATCTCTTTGGTCAAGGACGTGGCCAGTGATTCCAACGGGGGAACCTTACTGCTCGAGGCATTGACTTCAGCTTAGGCCGCGTAACCGATCCTAAGCTCGAATAATGCTGGAAAAAGAGGATAGAGTAGCTCAAGCCTATATATGGCAGCCGTACTCCATTTTCTTGATCTGATCTATATATTGTAAAGATAAAACGTGACAGAAGCTATCAGGTTCTTTTTTATTATTATTATTATTATTATTATTATTATTATTATTATTATTATTTCTCCTGCTTCTTCCAAGATGAAAGCGTTTGTCCATTTTGAAAATCAGCATTCAAAATATTGGTTTTTACCTAGGCTCGACACCTGGAACGAAGAAAGAAGAATTTACAGCGATCTCAAGCAGTTACACACATATTTTATTAACGGAATACTACGCACATACATACGTCAAAAAGTGTGTCAATATGCATGCGTAGACTCACGCGGCTGTGCGTATGTTCTTTTAAATATCTCTTTATTCATACCCGGATAGTCAAACTCAGTGTTGGATCTAGCTTTCCATCAGGTGCCCACAATTTCCACGGACTTCTGCCCTCAGCTCCTATCCAATTCAAATATTCCTTTCTATACGAACTTCTTTTTATTAACCTCGGTGCCTCAAGAAGTTAATATTTTTCTTTTAATCACACTCCAACAGCTCAAGGCATGCCGTCCATTGGCGAGGCGTTTTCCAAGATTGAATAAGGAAATATTCAGACATGTGCATCTACACAGTGGTCAGCTTACGGTCATCGGCTAACCGGTTGACGAAGAACCTGGATTTGGCGGTAATATGGCTGCCATCTTATATCCGTTCATGCGTACAACACCATTTTACCAGTGTATTGTCAGTTAATTATGGCCGATAACGAAGTACAGCTGAAAACGTTTGGTGACTTGTATGTAAAAGAAAGAAAGAAAGAAAGAAAGAAAGAAAGAAAGAAAGATTATATAGGGACAAACAAAGGAAATAAAGAAAAAAAGAAACAAAAAAAGGAGCTAACAAAAAGAAAGAAAGAAAGAAAGAAAGAAAGAAAGAAAGAAAGAAAGAATAGAGGGGAAAGAAAGAAAGAAAGAAAGAAAGAAAGAAAGAGGAGGAATTAACAAGAAAGAAAGAAAGAAAGAAAGAAAGAAAGAAAGAATAGAGGGGTAAGAAAGAAAGAAAGAAAGAAAGAAAGAAAGAAAGAAAGAAAGAAAGAAAGAAAGAAAATGGATCACAGCAGGGAATGGGGCGAAGGGGAAATGAAAAAGAGAGTCGAGTAGCTTTTGAGTTTCTAAAGGTGGTGTGAAACTGAGTGCGGCATTTCAATGTTGACAATAAAAAGTTCATCCAGCATTAACAAAAAGAAACTGGGTGAAGAGGCACAAACAAAGGAATGTGGATAGAGAAAATCAAACATATCCAACCTACTTCCCAAAAGTTCAGGAAATTCCATCATTGTGAGCGATTCGAATGTAATATAGAGTTTTGCCACTAAATTCTCTGAGTCGTACGTTTCATAAGATCACTCTCTACATGGACGACGAGCCAACTTTGAAGGTGAAAGGGGAAACTAGGCTTTAAGGTACTTTCTTTTACATGGCCATATTTCACTATTTTTGGTCCCCCGCCCTTCTCTCTCTCTCTCTCTCTCTCTCTCTCTCTCTATATATATATATATATATATATATATATATATATATATATATATATATATATATATATATATATATATATATATATATATGCCGAGCGCTTGTAGCTCAAAGGTAGAATCGCCGACTGACGCCAATTCAGTCGGGTTTCAATCCTGGGTAAAAAGCAATCGGCTGTCTAACCGTACTGATGAGCTGTGATACAGCGAAACATATCTGTCTGTGGATGACTATAGATATGAACAAGTTCTTTTTCGTAACCCCTTTCTCTCCTTCCCTCGCTTTCTCTCTTTATATATATATATATATGAACAAGTTCTTTTTCTTAACCCCCCTTTCTCTCTCTCTCTCTATCTCTCTCTCAAGTTCTTTTTTTTACCACGCCAAAATATAATTAATTTATTTTAAATAGGATCATTTTATTATTAAAATAAATACAAAGGTCACTGCCATACGTGATACACGCTTTGGGCGAGCATGTCTCGAAAGAGACATGACTGACTGGGCAAAAGATTATTCCGCAGTAGGTTGCCATTGCTTTTTGCGGCAGACTGGTTGCCGTCCAAGGCTAGAGAACCCAATCTGTCCTGTTATTTAACCCATAAGTGCATTTGTGTGTAAGTGAGTGCAAGGAATTCAACTGGAATTCAAACTCGGCTCCCCGATTTGTCGTTCCGAGTTGATATTCACTGCACCGCAACGCATGGTATCTCGCTTAAAAGAAAAAGTGGGGAAAATTATTTTAGGCGCATTTCAGCCGACACTTCGTCAAAATAGGAATCGTCGGCAAAAAATTTGTTAAGAAAATTTGTTAACAACGACTGATTTAAAAAAAAAATATATTTATATTACCTATGTTGCGTCGTAGTTTCCCGAAAAAACTCCAATTTAAATTTCAAATCTCTTTTAGCAATTTCTCCGTTATAATTTTGCTAACGATTTCTATTCTGACGAAGTGTCGGCCAAAAAGCGCCTAAAATAATTTTTCCCGCTTTTCTTTTAACCTTTGTATCGATTTTAAAAATGATTCTCTTTAAATTAATTATATATGTATGAAATGATTTGTTTGAACATTATTTTTTATCGATACTCGTATTTAAGTAGATATTCTGTTTTTAATTAAACAGTATTATATATTTATATCTACCAGCCTGATTATTTACGAAAAATTTTTATTACGAAAATGTTTGTCATTCGGCAGGATTCGAACCTGAGATCCCAAACCACATAGATGTGATCTGGCACGTCTTAGACCTCTCGACGACGAATGACCATCAGTCTAAACGAGGTTTTAATCTAATATATATATATATATTTATGTGTGTGTGTGTGTGTGTATGTGTGTGCGTGTGTGTGTGTGTGTGTGTGTATATATATATAAGATGAGGTAGTATTTACATTATTCGGACTATTGTTCTCATTTCTGTTGCCGTTTGTACGACGTTTCGGCCGTTGTACGCTCCGGCCTTCTTCAGGTGCTAGGAATTTCGAACCGAACCTTTTATTAAAATCACTGGGCTATATGAACTCCATTCTCACGTAAAGCCTCGATTGGAAGCCATGAGGTATCTCCCTCTAACCCTTTACTTGTGCACCACTGCTGTAACCTGGTATTGAACTCACAACTCTAAGAGTCAAGTCAGGAACTAACCAACGTCTATATCCACTGGGCCATTTGTCCTTAAGGATATTAGTTGTTTTGTTTTGCTTTAGTTTGTTTGAACAGCTTCTTCCTGCTAAACGCTTAATGTAAGGAAAATAATTCTTTGGCTGGATCATTACCCAATGAAAAAAAAATTCATTAGACGAAGTTGTAGCAGTCAACACTTTACTGAGTTATAACCTACTTGCAGAACTGCAGGACTGGTAAGTAGGTGAGCGAGGAAAAGTCAGGCGATGTAAAGAGGTGAACAGTCTAACCGGCATGATCTCCCTTTCGCGTGGTGAGTAGGAAGTTTTCTGTTTCAGGCTGTTGGAGAACACTGTCTTATAGCGAACACGTATTCTTTGTCACGTTAGCTTTTCTCTAAAAGCGTCATTCATCAAGAACCCAGGGTCTGCTGAACTGGTTCTTGTGTGGTCTGCACCATTCAGCTGGTCTTCTTTTTCAAGACCATAATTGTAAAAACGATTTCTGTAATATCCTGCAGATGTCTCCTTAACAAGATATCAGCTGATAACTAATATCGATACATTTCTTTATTATTTTTTTCTATTTTAAAATTTCATGACTAATTCTTCGTTATTAAAATTTAGAGCGGACTCCAGAGTTTTAGTTATTCTACAAGTGATCCCAGAAAAAAAAAAAGTCGAGAAACACTGCCCTGAAGAATGAAGATATGGAAAAAACTTGGTCGTGCAAATGTTATGTCGCCAAGTATAAATGAATGACTCAACAACAGAATCAGAATATAAGTTGTATTCCGCGGAAAGACGGTTAGTATGTACAGAAGTGATTAGTAATATTTACAATAGAAAGATACAAGAGTCCAATCCGTCGTAAGACGTGTGTATACGAGATTACTTTCGGTACGCCACCGGAAGTGTGACTAACTCTTCACTGACTCGTACTAACTCTTCACTGACTCGTACTGACTCTTCAGTAACTCATTAGAGACTCTCAAGTGACTCTCTACCACTCTGCCTATATATATAGCAATGGGAACAGTCCATTTGTAGTCAAATAGGAGCGGCGCCCTAACAGCAAATAAAGTCAGTTTTAACAGTTATAGAAGTCAAATGTCCAATACGTTTACGTCTTAATAAATTATTTTCTTTGTTAACAAGGATAGAAATGTTATTAAGATAGGATATAGAAATCACGACAAAGTTTTTTGTTTTTTGTTTTTTTTTGTTGCGGAAACATTTCATGAGAATAAGTTTGATAAAAAATAGATAATGCGTTTTGCCATTCAAGGCTTCATCAGATCTAAAAAAAAAAAAAACTGAGGGAAGTACGTGTATTTAAATTTCTATGTATTTTTAAATAATGAATCTTGGTGCGTTTTCCCTTAGCTGACGTTTCGCGTGAAAAAATTTGAACTAAGAATTGAAAGAATAAATATTAACGACTTTTTAAAAAGTCACCCTATTTTTCTTCTTTTTTTCACGAGAATTACCAGTTTAGGGAAACTAAGATTCATTATTTAAAGATACACAGAAATATCACGCTTTCGTTTTTAGAACTGATGAAGTCTTGAATATCGAAACGCATTATCTATTTTCTATCAAATCTATTTTCATGAAACGTTTCCACGTATCAAAAGATAAAAATGTTAAAATCGCTCTTATTTTACTTTTGAGTTCTAAAATCCACTGACCGAACAGCGATTTGTTGACGATTAAAATTTATAAAATCTTTGTCTTGAAACAATTTTTCAGGAAAATAGATTTCTCAAGTCCAGTAGCTGTTTGCAATATTGATGTGGATTTCCTTCCTAAACTTTTATTTGATGTAGTGGGGAATGTCAACAAGTTCATTGTGTCATTGGGAGTGGACCCATGCCGTCAAAAATGACCGCAAAATATTTGTATCGGTATACAGTCTAAAATGACAGCAACATATATATTGATGTACCTACTATTGAGTATCTTGCATTAAGACATAAAAAAGTAAACAAATTAATACAAACGTCTCATGATAGGAGAAATATATATATATATATATATATATATATATATATATATATATGCAACTAAATACTCAACGATCTTTACTATTATATAGAGGATAGATAAGATGTAATTTCTACTCCAACAGCTTCTTTTCTCGCAATTCCCGCCTGTGGAATTCCCTTCCGTATACTTGCTTCCCCGACGGCTGCAAACTCCAGAAGTTTAAATGTAAAGTCAATAGACACCTCCTAACACACTAACTCGCACCCATGCTCTCAAACACTTTCCCCATCCACGCAACCCTCATCCTCGGTATCCTTACCCGTCTATCACCCTCCTTCTAACATTTCCTATCACTTTCCCCTATGTAACCCTCTAACCACTCTTTCTCATTACTTCCCCCTATGTAACCCCCTAACCACTCTTTCTCATCACTTTCCCCTATGTAACCCCCTGCGCAACAGTGGCAGTGAAAGGCCTTGCTTGGGGTGAAATGATTAAACACACACACACACACACACACACACACACACACATATATATATATATATATATATATATATAACTGGCAGTAAAGTTTAATAACTGGTAGTAAAGATAGTCAACCGAGCCGACGCTGCTTCGCTATTGTCTCCTTCTCCATGAGCGTGACAAAAGGGATATATATATATATATATATATATATATATATATATATATATATATATAAAGAATGGTCTTTATTATAATACAGAGGATTTTCTCTTTGAGTTACATGTGCTATCCATTTTAACTGTTGCTGCTGTTGAATGTCCTCAAGTGATGTCATTTGTGTTACTGTCTAGATTTCTTTGTCACAGTTACAAGGCTCGAAGAAGCCTCACTCGCCATTGTTAACCATTGATCTGAGAAAATGGTTGTGTATAGCTATCAGTTTAGATATTTCTGAACGGGTTTGGCGCCATGTATGACGTCCATGTGAATGCCTCGATCCGATGAGTCTATTTATGAACATGATTCAAGTTTTTATGTTTGATTTTTGATTTTTGGTTTTACTAATTCTGCATCCTGAATTTTTATGTTGGATTCAGATTACATGTCATCACTTATTTCATTCAAATTCCAGATCATCATCTCTGTTTTTGGAACGGTTTATTTTGAGTGTATTTTCTTGAAATACTCGGTAAGGAATATTTTCTGTTTAATTATTCTTATCTCAACTATAAATACCTACACCATCGGTATATCTCTCCTCATCTTCTTTAACCACCTTAGAGAAACTTTTCTGGCAGCCATCAGCATGGCTGATGCAATTCAATTTGAGAGTAACACACTGCGCCTCCGTGACGTTATTTTTCAACCGACCTGAAGTGGGAAGAATCGGTCGAATCTATAGCTGCATCTTCTGCTAGGAAATGAATCTACCATTCGTCCCTGCATTGAATACTCTTGGCATATTTGCCCCTGTGCTCCTGCTATTCATCTCGATGTCTTCAACAAAATCCAAAGAAGTATCTGCAAAGTAATCGGTCCTGACCTGGCATCTCGACTTCAGTCACTTTCTCACCGACGTGACGTTGCTTCACTCTTTTCTACAAGCATTTTTATGGTAACTGCCCTGACGAACTTTTTTTGCCTGGTGCGTCGTCCACGTGGATTTAAGCGTGCTACTAGATTGGTCTACTAGATTCCCGCCCTTTTACCGTTTAAACAGTCAAATGTATCCTTCTCTTCTGCTCTAATAGTTTCTTTCCTCGCACTTTACACCTGTGCAATTCCCTCCGTTTACTTGCTTCCCTGGTTGCTACACTCTCCAAAATTTTAAATGCAACGTCAATTGCCATCTTTTGTCTTCTTGAATTCCGTTCATCTTCTATCCTTTCTTTAATACCCCCTGTAGCCAGTCTTTTCTCTCATTGTAACTCCCTGCTCACTAGTGGCGGTCCTGTTTTGACCATCTTGTCTTGCTTGGGGTAAAAAGATTTTAAAAAATCATCAATACATTGACATCTGGATGGAAACGTTGACTTCGTTTGGTTGGTTGGTTGGTTGGTTGGTTGTTTTGTTTTTATGGCATATCAACCTCGGCGGGTCATTTATTGCCAACTAAATTTTATTTATTTATTGCTGATAATACCTTTTTCTTTCAACAATTTATTGTTGTTTTTATATAAGTTTTGTGTCTAGTAATACATTTTTCTTTTCGAGTACCAAGATTCATTGGGATTTGTTTTTAAGTTTTTTAACCCATAACTGGAGGGCAAGAACGGATTAATACCTTTCCCAAGGGTACGAGTGCTTTAAGTGAATGCAGGGTATTCAACTGGAATTCGAACTCGGCTCACCGATTTCTTTTTCCGAGCCGATATCCACTGCACCACAACGCACATCCCTCACTAAACGGTCACCCATCTAAGTACTGACCAGGCTCAACGTTGCTTAACTTCGGTGATCGAGCGAGAGCCGGTGTTATTCAACGTGATATGGCCGTAAGCCTCTTCGTTTGGGATGTGATATGGGATACTTAAATGATCAGTTCGCATCTCGGTTCGGAATGATAAATCGGAGAGCTGAGTTCGAATTCCAATTAAATTCGTTGCATTCACTTACACACAAATACCCTTGGGAAATATATTAATCCATTTCTTCTTCCTCTAACTATGGGTTAAATAGCAGGAGAGATTGGGTTCTGTAGTCTTAGTTAGCAACTAGACTAGTCTATCGCGGGAATTAATGGCAACCTACTGAGAGAAAATCTTCTGTCTATTCAATTATATCTTTTTCGAGACATGATCGCCTAAGCGTGTATCACGTATGACAATTGATATCTATAGAGCATAGTCTAGGAAAAGATTAAATAGGTTGGGTCACTCATTTCGTCTTTTTCGTACTCCTGATGAGGTATGAAATGTTTCCTCAGCCGACATGTAAGATTTTAGGGCGTAGTAATTATTTAAGCAATAGAGAAATTCGGCATTAAAAGGAAGCAATTGTTTGAAAGTGAACAGGGAGCTGGAGAGTCGAACTATTTTGTCCGGTAAAGAGTTGTGTGGGAATGCGAAATTAATTAGTTCTCAGCCAAGCAGTTATAACTCAAACTTCACAATAGACTGTTTATCTAAAAATAAAAAAATAAATAAATAAAGAACGAGAATTACTGACTGTACGAAAGGCAGAAAAAAAAAAGACCGCCGAACTATTTCCCTGTGTGTGTTAAGTTTTATTTACAATTTATATTTCTTAATTTCTGTATTAGAGTTCTACTTCTTTTTTTCTTAATTCTTATTATATAACAGAAGATGAATTTTTTTTTTCCCAACATGACGTGGTCGGATTTTTTAGAATTAATTTTCAAAACCAAGATGTCTACCGTATAGTGATATTTAGTATGCTCGTATCTGAGACAGTAATGAGTTCGATCCTCACTGAGAACACTATGCTTATATCTTCCCCCAAAGACACCGACTGTAGTGTGATGGTTACGGGCTCGTCTAGTCGATCAGTGCTTCTTAAACTATCTGATGTGGCGTACAGACATTTTTTTCTTTAATGAACGAAGGACCGGGAACAAAGCTTCCTAATCTATCTGGAGTTCCGGGTGATGGAGTTCTCCACTGCACCCACTCCAATTTTTTTTATGTACAGTTAGATTATGAATCTAAGAAATTAAATGCTTCTTTTTTTAAAAAAGATTTTGGCCCAAATTCACGTAGCTATTCCTTTTTACGACAGTCAGGCGATTTTTAAAGGTTAAATTACAAACATATTGTCCATGTAAATTCTCCCTTTTGGTATTCTGAGATGTGTTACTTGAACAGTCACACACGCCAAATCGTCATGTTGTCATACGTATTTCAGTTCACGGTTTTGTTGTTCCTCATATCGCATTCGTTAGTTGTATACCAGCGACTTTTAAGAGCTGAGTTTGAATTAAAGACGTCATTGTCGCTTTCATTTACGTTCAAATATATCCTTAGAAAAGGGAATAATCTATCTCTTCTCTTTTCAGCTATGGGTTAAATAGCAGGACAGATTAGGTTCTATAGCCTTGGTTGGCAAGCACTCTACAGAAGAAAGTAATGGTAACCTACTCTAGAAAAAAATCTTCTGCTCAGTTAGTTATGTCTCTTTCAAGACATGATCACCCAAGCGTGTATCACATATGTCACTTAACTGACTGAGTTATTGAAAAAAGTAACAACAATAAATATAAATTAAAATTAAAATTAAAATCTCTAGCGGCGTGGAAGATGACTACTGAAACGTGGCTTCCCTGTGTCTCTTCTACAAATACTTTCACAGCTTCTGCTCTGATGAACTTAGCTCCCTGGTGCTCCCTATATATGAATTTACTCGAGCCACAAAATTAGCAACTAGGTCCCACCCTTCTACTGTGAAACCAATAAAATGTAAAAGCTAATTCTACTCCACCAGCTTCTTTTTTCGCACTTCCTGCTTGTGGAATTCCTTTCCGTTTACTTGCTTCTTCAACAGCTACAATCTTCAAGAATTTAAATGTAAAGTCGATAGTTATCTCCTATCTCACTAACCTGCATCCTCTCTTTCATGCTCCTTTCTCCGTCCACTCCACTCTCATCAATATTCTCATCCTTCTCTTACCCACTTCCTGACACCCCCCATAACCTGTCGCTCTTTCTCATAACTTTCCTCCTATGTAACCCCTTGCATAACAGTGGCAGTCATGGATCGGGCAATAAGATTATTTAAAAAAAAGTCATCACCTCTCTCACTAACCTGCATCCTCTCTCTCATGCTCCTTTCTTCGTCCACTCCACTCTCATCGATATTCTCATCCTTCTCTTACCCACTTCCTTCCACCCCCCATAACCTGTCGCTCTTTCTCATAATTTTCCTCCTATGTAACCCCAAGCAAGGCATTTTACTGCCATTATTCTAATGGCAGTAAAATGCCTTGCTGGGGAGACGATAAGATTATATGAAAAATACTGGGTTTTTTTAAATTCTGAAAACTCTCCGCGTACTTTGAGTAGCATGTTTGTAGACCATTAACTCATCTAATAAGTTAGATAATTACAAAGACTCTCTAACTTGTAGATTTGTGGTATAAAGTTACTGATGCATAATTAAGAATTTTCAAGACAACGCCTACGATACAATGATTTTGACACGCTCATTTTAGAAACCATTCACTAGTGTAGTGAGCTTAATACTCGGTTTACATACTTGTGGCCTTGTGGGTTCAATCTTCACTAAGAGCTCTAATACTGTGGCCTTGTGTAAGTTCAAGATAAGTTTTGCTAATATGTAAGGGCGCAATGAAGTACATTAATTACGATCACGCTTGACTCGGAGATCATTGATAAAGTTGGAAGTTTGCTTTTTACGTGTTGCTCCATATTTATAGCATTGTGTCTGAATAAGCTTAACTTATTAAATTGTAATATCGCTGGGAATGGTATGAACCTATTTCTTCTCCCTCCAGCTATGGGTTAAATAGCAGGACAGATTGGGTCTTATAGTCTTAGTTGATTAACCCTACTCCTAACCCTAACCTCAAAAAGAAAACCTAAGAGAATCAGATGGCCTGACAGGATTCATTATTGGTAGCCATAATCTTAATCACATAATATATGAAGATAGCACAGTGTTGATAGTAGACACGGAAAGGAAAATTTATTAAGGGCTACAAAGAACAAGAAATTGTGGAGAGTCATGTCCGCCAAGTTCTTAAGATAACGCAGTATATAAAAAGAAGATTATTTCCGAGCGCCATTTTTTTTTATCGTTTCACCCAAAGCAACTGCCACTGATGCGTAGGGGTCTACATAAGAGTAAAAATTTAGACAAGAAGAGAGTGAAGAGAAAGACGGACCAATTACAGGGGGTGTCAGAGAAGGAAGCAAGAGAAGGATGGGAATACAGGTGTGATAACAGTTGAAAAGGTAGAGAGAAAGAAAAATATATACAGGATGATGTAGAAAGAACTGAAGTCAAGTGGTTAAGAGATGGGTATTGATATTACATTTAAATTCCTGGAGGTTGTAGCCGTCAGGAAAGCAAGAATATGGAAGAGAGTTCCACAGGCGGGAAGTGCGAGATAAGAAGCTGCTGGAGTAGAATTGTCGGCTGCATTTGGTTGATCTAACTGTGAATAGGTGGGACCAAGTTGCCAGTCTGGTTGCACGAGTAAACTCATATGGTAAGGGTCACCAGTGACTTAAGTTCATTGGAGCAGAAGCCATGAAAATATTTATAGAACAGAAAGAGGGAAGCCACATCCCGTCGGTGAGAGTTATAAATAAAAGTATAACGTGTGAGTAGTCAGTAAAAGTTCAAACATTTCACGTGATAATACGAGTTGCAGCCGGATGTAATAGCCCAAGACGAAGTCATTAAGAAATCTTTTATCTCATAAAACTTTCACGAGTAAAATAATTTTTCAGAGCAAAATATTTACCCAACCAACTTTCATGAGTAGAATATTTTTTATAAGGCAAAGTTTTTACCCTGTCAATCTTTCTCGAGTTGAATATATTTTACAAGGTAGAACTTTACCCCGTCAAACTTCTAGGAGTTGAATATTTTTGCCAGGCAAAATTTTTACCACATCAAAATTTTACGAGTAGAATATTCTTTAAAAAGTAAAATATTTACGCCATCAAACTTCTAGGAGTAAAATACTTTTACAAAACAAAATTTTTACCTCGTAAAACTTTCGCAAGTAAAATATTTTGTACAGTGCAAAATTTTGACCCCGTCAAAGTTTCACGGGTAGAATATTTTTTACAAGGCAAAATTTTGACCCCGTCAAACTTTCATAAATAGAATATTTTTACAAAGCCAAATCTTTTCCCCGTTGAACTTTCACGCTCAAAACCTATAGAAGTAAAATATTTTTACAAAACAAAATTTTTAACTCGTAAAACTTTCGCAAGTAGAATATTTTTACAGTACAAAATTTTGACCCCGTCAAAGTTTCACGGGTAGAATATTTTTACAAAGCCAAATCTTTTCCCCGTCAAATTTTCACGAGGAAAAAAAAATTTACAAGGCAATTTTTTCTTCGTCAACATTCCAAGAAGCGTTCATTGTTTTCCAGCCAAATTAAGTTTCGCCACACAGATCAACAAATCACTGGAACAAAAAGGAAAAATTTCGGTGCAACAACTACAAGAAGGCTGTTCCACATAATCCCATCGCGTATGATTGATGTTTCTTCATAGGAACAAATCTCTACACACACTCTTTCTTTTCGGAGAACGAAACATTCAGTGGTATATTACGGTGTTTGAAAATTAATGCCGTTTTACCAAAAATAAAAACAAAATGGAAGTCAAATAAATTAAAATATTATCAAAAATGTAATCAACATAATTTTCAATGAGGGGGTATATTTTAGTTTCCAAATTTCAAGAAATCTCATTTTAAGCCTGGAAATTCTGAAAAACTCATTTCAAAAAGGGTGATTGAAAAGTAACTTCCAGTTTTATGTATGATAGATTCTCCCGTTTAACAATAATTTGTTATAAGACGGGAGAGTTCATCATACATAAAATAGGGAGTTACTTTTCAATAACCCTGCATATCATATGTATATAATACAACTGCTTATTCTTTAATTAGCACATACGGACGTTACGGCCTGTCAGTACCTCATAAATAATGGACTATTCTGTTTTGATCGCATGAAACAGGGGAAAAGAAAGAAAAAAAGAAAGAAAAAAGAAAGAAACAAAGAAAGAAAGAAAGAGGTGTTTAACGCCTCTTTTCAATACCTCATAAATAATGGACTATTCTGTTTTGATAGCGTGGCAAGAAGGAAAAAGCATATCAGAGACGCTACTTGGTT
This sequence comes from Ascarosepion bandense, assembly GCA_037127315.1. NCBI lineage: Eukaryota > Metazoa > Mollusca > Cephalopoda > Sepiida > Sepiidae > Ascarosepion > Ascarosepion bandense. Next base: position 680,294 of record JBBBDQ010000200.1, on the reverse strand, counting down.
TCAGTAAGAAAAAGAACTAAAGCAAGAAAGAAGTGTTAAAATGTCTGTTTCAGTGAAATGAAAAATGTTGTCAATTTCAAATTCTTTCATTTGTACCCTCTTACTTATGATTTTTATTGTAATATTTTGTTAAGGATAAACTCAAATAATCATAGAAGGATTTCTATGGAATTTTTTATTGCCGTAGAACTCTCCATAGACTTATTCAATCATCAACTGAAAAATAAAGATTATTCAGAAAATTAAAATAAGAAAATCGGGAAATTTTCACGCGGATTACTAGTATATATATATATATATATATATATATATATATATATATATATATATATATTGCACGAAGGAAGATTGATTTTTTCTGTAACATTGTGGTGTATAGAATTATCTCCCTTGCAAAAACGCTGCCAGATATGAGTGCGTTTCTCAGAAGAGTGACTTAGTCTAAAATGTTTACGAAGACAGAGGTTCAAGGAGAAGTGTGTGGCAATAACATTTTTTTAAATCACTCCCCCCTCCAAGCAAGGCGGAACCGCCGCTAATGTGCAAGGTGTTGCTGTGAGAGAAAAGACTGTGAACAGAGCTATTTAAGAAGGGATAAACGATGAACAAGATTCAAGAATATAGAAGATGGCAATTGACGTTGCATTTTTTGAAATTATAGCTATCAGGAAAGCAAGTAATCGGCAGTTAGTTCAACAGGAGGAAGTTGCGAGAAAAGAAACTGTTGGAGTAGAAGTGACGGTTACTTTTATTTCATTGGTAAAAGGGTGGAACCTAGATGCCAATCTAGTAGCGCGGTTAATTTCATGTGGTCAGAGCACCAAAGAAAAAAACTCGTCAGAAAAAAAAAAAAATTTATGAAAATATTTATAGAAAAGACAAAGGGAAGTCGCATCACATCAGTGAGAAAGTGAGTGAAATCGAGATGCTAAGTTATAAATGTATTCAGTAAAATCACCATTAGGTTCAACCACGGCTTCCAAATGACTTCGGAATCTCCCGCAACTCTTCTGGACGGTCTCCTTGTTTAAGTTAGAGAATGCTGCTATAATCCTTGCCTGCAGTTCATCTTTTGTGTTAAAAGTTTTTTTGTTTTTGTTTTTTTTGGTTTTTTTTTTTTAATCATATCACCCCGAGCAAGGCGGTAACGCCACTGATGTGAAGGGGGCTACGTAAGAGTGACAAGATTGGAAAAGAGAAAACCGGGAACCACATCCTAAACAGGAAACAAGGGATGAGCCTCTTCACCTGTTCAATAGACGTGGGTGGAGTGTGAACCGGGCGATAGTTTAGTCTATCTACTCCAATTGAAAAAGAAAAAAAAGAAAAAGAAGTGAAAAGATTGGAAAAGAGAAAGCCGGAAACCACATCCTAAACAGGAAACAAGGGATGAGCCTCTTCACCTGTTCAATAGACGTGGGTGGAGTGTGAACCGGGCGATAGTTTAGTCTATCTACTCCAATTGAAAAAGAAAAAAAAAGAAAAAGAAGTGAAAAGATTGGAAAAGAGAAAGCCGGAAACCACATCCTAAACAGGAAACAAGGGATGAGCCTCTTCACCTGGGTGGAGTGTGAACCGGGCGATAGTTTAGTCTATCTACTCCAATTGAAAAAAAGAATAGCGTGGTGAACTGTAATTTAAAGTCCAACAACCAGAGAAGTTATTGCTAATTTAAAAAACAAAACCAAACGTTCAATTGTTGGTTTCTCACTTAACTGCGTCCCAAACATAATAATTAAGTGGGGGTTGCAGACTGGGGTGTTGGGGGGCCAGATGTAAGAAATAATGTGTTCTCCTACTTGAGTAGCATGGTGTAGAGTCCTGTTGCCAGTCTTCCAACAACCACACTCTTGACCCATAGGGGCACTACCTCCTCAAGGCACTTGCCGTAAATCTCCGTCTTGCGTCTGAGTCCATGTGAGAAGATGAGTGAAAGCATAACGTCACCATCACTAGTGATTACTCCAATCCCCTTGGAAATCACCCTTAAACTTAGTCAACTCTTTTTTTATTGTTATTAAAATCGCCATTAGATTCAAACATAGCCTCCAGTCGACTTCGGAATCTCTCGCAACTCTTCTGAACGGTTTCCTTGTTTAAGTTGGTGCATGCTGGCATAATCATTGCCTACATTTTATTTTTGGTGTTACAAGGTTTTTTCTTGTCTCACGCTTAACTGCGCCCCACATAAAAATCAAGAGTTTTATAGTCTATGGAGTTTGGTGCCAAGATATATGGGGTGATGTGGTGGCATAAATTGTCTGACAGCCACCACTGGCTTCTCCTGTTAGTGCATGAGAATGACTTCTGTTGCCAGACATTGGGTCTTCCAGCAGCCACCCTCTTGACCCAAGGCGCTACTACTTCCTCAAGGCACTTGAGGTAGGCGTCCGTGTTGATTCTGAGACCCTATGGGAAGATGAATGAAAGCATAACATCGCTATCACTAGTGATCACTCAAAAGACACCATGATGCTCACTCAATATAACGCCTATTTCCGAATTCACGGCACAATCCTCAGATTAAAACCCAAATTCGTATTAAAGCTTCGAATTAAGATTCCGGGCAGAATGCAGTTTCCAAATTTCTGGTGAAGTGAATTGCGTCATGGTGCACTTTTTCTCACATACGGTGCCCAACTGACCCTACTATATTGTGCAATCGACAAAATTTAAAAAAACAATGCGCATGCGCGAAATTAAGAGTATAACATGAGAACAATTTACCCATCGCAAAAAATGAAACATTCAACACTTTTGCGTGTTGATTTCTTTGTATTTTACATGAGCATTTTTTTTTTAAAACGTTGACTAGTCTGACCAGTACCTCTTTTACTGTAATATATATATATATAATTTTTCCATAATTCTTGCATTTTTCCGTATGGTGAGAATGAGAGAGTACAAAAAAAATAATATGGACATTAATATATTATTCACCCTGTTATTATAACTCGTGCACTAAATCCACTCCTATGAAGGTTGGGTCACTGTGTCGGGCCAGGATTTTTTTTCCACCTCAATCCATCTTGTACATGTACAAATCAACCATCCGTCCGTGCATAGAATACTGTTGCTGTTCATCTCAGGGTTCTCGACAGGCTCCAAAGGAGAATCTATAATGTGATCAGTCCTGACCTGGCAGCTCGACTCAAGCAACTTTTTCACCGGCGGGATGCGGCTTCCCTCTGTCTCTTCTACAAATATTTTCATGGCTTCTGCTCCGACGAACTTAGGTCACTGGTGCCCTCTCAACAAGAATTTACTTGTGCAACCAGACAGGCAACAAGGTCCCACCCTTTTACAGTTAAATTAACCAAATGCAGGCGACAATTCTATTCCACCAGCTTCTTTTCTCGCACTTCCCGCCTGTGAAACTCCCTTCCGTATACTTGTTTTCCTGACGGGTATAACCTCCAGGAATTTAAACGCAATGTTAATTCTCATCTCTTGTCCACTTGATTCCAATTCTTTCTACATCACCCCATGTATCTTGTTCTTTTCCTTTATCACTCTACCTTCGCAACTGTCTTCACACCTATGTTTTCATTTTTCTCTTGCTCTTTCTCTGACACCCCCTGTAACTGTTTCGTCTTCCTTTTCACTCTTCTCCAGCCTAAACTTTTACTCTCTTATATAGCCGCCTGCGCATCATTGGCAGTGCCGCCTTGCTTGGGGTGAAACGATAAAAAAAAACTCTCTATGATTTCCTGCACTTGTTTCTAGTATTTGCGTTTAATGTTCAATATTATATCATTTTATACCATTCCTTTTTTATCAGCTTTATAAGTTTATCTCTCATGCACTTACGTTTTTTTTTGTTTTTTTTTTTGTTTTTTTGTTTTTTGTCTCGTTTTTCTTTGGATGATTTTATTTACCAATGTCACTAGAGCTCCTCTTAATGCTTTAAACTTTGATTATTAGGTCCCATCCAGGTAATTACTTGTATATTTGCTCTTAAATTTCTCATTATACATCTCTGCAAATTCAGTTCTTGTATTTGTCGTATTGGTTTAGACAGTGTTTTCACTTTCTTTAATTACGTAATTTTAATCTGTGTTTGCATATACTACAACAATGAACACTTGGCGTGTAAAACTGCATTCATAATCTGTTATTAATTGTTATATAGTTTATTTGCTTCTTTTTGTCACTTTCTCTTCCATGAGCTTCTTGAAATCAAGTGTTAATTATTATTTGGCCGTTTGCTGTACACTATTGGACCATTTTTCTCTACAGGCCCCGACTTCGTACTTACCAAGTATTTCACCGTCTTTTTCTACTTTATGAATTAAGTTTTCTATAATGATAATAATTTCATGCATATTTATCCAATGTGCTAGAAAACTTATTACTTTCTTCTTCTGTCAACTATTATAACGAAAATAATAAATGGGTTCCTTTTCGGCTTAACTTGAAGAACTCTTTCAGACAGTCGACAAGTATCGCGGAATATTTATCTAGTATCAGTCTTACTTCTCTTTCATTCTTTCATATATTTATTTTACGAATAGTCTATGGGTAACAATTAACTGACATCTCTCGAGCATGTCTCTTCTTACCGGATGAGGTGTATGCACCAAGGGACTTAATGTTCTACACCAGGGGTCGGCAACTTATGGCACGCTTGCCACACGTGGCACGTCAAACAATTTCCAATGGTATGATTTGTTGAAATAAAGAAGTTTCTGGAAGAAAAATCTAGAAAAGTTTGCTACTATTCTCAACTGTTGAACATTTCTCCCTAGATTTTTCATCTGTTTGAAAAGAATTGCTTTTACATTTCTTTTGACCTTTGGTTCAATTTACTCCCGTGAGCAAATTTTCTCTAATACGAATGCAGTGTTAAGTTGCCTAATATCTAAAAATTTAGAAAATTATGTAAAATTCAAAGTAACAATGTATGTTGCCGATATTGAGCAATTGGCTAAGATCATGAAAGAACAAGGCTCCCATTAATAAAAAAAGAAGCTTAGAAAACTTTTGAAAGCAGTTTATTAATGTGATTTTCACATTATTGTATATATTACTATATACATTATATTGTAGATTAGCTATATTGACCTTGACTTACATAAAAATACGTATCCTGTTGGTACATTGAATTATTTTAAAACCCTAAGCTGACTCATAGTTAGCAAAAGGTTGCCGACCACTGCTCCAAACGCTGTTATTTGCTTTTGGCATAGGCATAATTTGTTTTGGGAATGATAGTAGAGAGTCTTTTATGCTGCTTTCTCCACAGTGATTTATTGAAACACCACATCTAGTTAGTTTACTGTTGACTCATTAAATTTCTTCTGCCTTTCAATAGCTCATGTTTTTCATTCTAAAAAATTGTTGCTAATTACTCTCCTTAACCCTACGGAGATGTTCAGGGGAACCAGTTTAATCGCGGATCACTCAAAACTACATTAAGATAAAATGAAACGTAACCTCTGCATGTTTCGATGAAATCAAAATGTTTTTCATCGCCTGAGTAAACTGAGTTAAAAGCTCTTTTTTATTTTTATTTCTGTGAAAGCTGCCTAAAAGGGAAAAAAAGTCTAGAAACTGACACATAGACATTAACTGAATTTTTATTTGAGAATTTCACTGTATAATATTCCCCGTATAATATTCTGTCTATATGATTAATATTCAACGCTAAATCATGTGAATTGACAAGAGAGCAAATTATGATGAAAATAGATCAATGTTATGCAAAATAAATGCATTCTTCTTCATTAAGCTACGGATTTATGGATAGATATTATCCCCACACTTCCACTCCTATCTATCTATCTATCTATCTATCTATCTATCTATCTATCTATCTATCTCAATTTGTTCATATCTATCTATCTCAATTTGTTCATATCTATCTATCTATCTCAATTTGTTCATATCTATCTATCTATCTATCTATCTATCTATCTATCTATCTATCTATCTAAATCTAAATATGTTCATATCTATCTATCTAGCTAGCTAGCTAGCTAGCTAGCTATCTTAGTATGTTCATATCTATCTATCTATCTATCTATCTATCTATCTATCTATCTATCTATCTAGATATGTTCATATCTAGCTATCTATCTATCTAGCTAGCTAGCTAGCTAGATAGCTAGCTATCTAGCTATCTAGCTATCTTAGTATGTTCATATCTATCTCAGTCTGTTCATATCTATCTATCTATCTATCTATCTATCTATTTCCGTCTGTTCATATCTATCTATCTATCTATCTATCTATCTATCTATCTCAGTCTGTTCATATCTATCTATCTCAGTCTGTTCATATCTATCTATCTATCTATCTATCTATTTCAGTCTGTTCTATATCTATCTATCTATCTATCTATCTATCTATCTATCTATCTATCTATCTATCTATCTCACTCTCGCTCGCCTCCGTTGTACTTTTCTCTTTCTGTCTCTCTACATTTTTCTATCATCCTTTCCGTCTGCCTCCTTCTCCATTGTTTTCTACCATTTCCCTCCCTTCTCCCTCAATTTCTATCTCTTCTCTCACCTCCTCGTCCTTCTCTTCCTCCATCTCTTTCTCCACCTCTTCCTCTTTATTCTTCTATTGATTCTCTATCTCTACTTTTTTCTCTTTCTGTGTTTCTTCACTTATTGCTTCTTCATCTTTTCTCCCTCCTCCTTCTCTCTTCTTCTATTGCTTCTTCACTCTTTCTCTCTCTATCTATTTCCTTCATGTTTCTGTTCCTCAACATTCTCTTTTTCCTTTCCTTCATAAATCCTTCTCATACTCATCCACCATATTTTTCTTCTTCTTTTCTGTTTTTTCTTTTCTCTCTTTTTCTCTTTCAATCTTCATTTTTTCTTCCTCTTCTTTTTCAATCTTTTCTCTTTCCTCTTTCTTTTTTTTTTTACTTCCTCATTTTTTCCGCGAAATTATCTACATCTTTCTTATTCACTCTTTGTCTTCCTCATATCATCACCATTACTCTATCTCTCTCCTCCCTCTCTTTAATACCCTCTCTTACTTCATCTCTCTCTCTCTCTCTCTCTCTCTCTCTCTCTCTCTCTCTCTCTCCTTCTCCCTTTACACCTCCTCGTCTCAGATTCAAGCGGAGGTCAGGGATAATGGTGCATTACGGATTTCTCTTCACTGCAAAACAATGCGCTCTTTGTTTCAAATAGTCTGTTTTTGTTTCAAATAAAAGTTCTCTTATTTTTCCGGCTGGCGTTACCTGATACTACAATCGGTTCAGGTTGCCAAAAATCCTCTTCCCTTTGCCCCTCGTTCGACAATGTACATCCAGGAAATCAAAATAACTCAACAAAAACATTATATATATATATAAAAAATTAACAAAATTGAAATCAACAAATGCTGCCAAACTTTGATGTTATCTAATAAGGGCGTTTTGGGGTTGTTGTTTTTTTATTGTTATTTTATTTGTTGGTATACAGAATCTTAAACGATGTTATCCGCCCTACTTCCCACCTGAACCCTGGCTCTGACTTTTAAGATGAAAGCCCACCCCCAGCTATAAGAAAAGTAAAGAAAAACAGCAATCATTCTTGACAAACGGCTTCCAGTATTTAAAGAAATAAGAAAGACTCGTCCTCGTCTACAGGAATTTAAAATTCTCACGACCTCGGGTCACACGAATCTTGCTAACCCAGGCAAGTATACAATCACTGCTTCTAAGTTCCTACCGTAAACAGATAGTGAGCGGGTTATCCTCAAGGATTTATAGCAACCCGTCAAACGCTCCAGAATTATGATATTTGAATAAACTATTAAATAATATGCCATCTGCAAAAAGGCGATAGCTAGCAGGTCCTTCTTCTTTTATATGGCGTGCTCCTGCAGGATGTGGGTGATCATCACTCTCCACATCTTCCTATTCTTTGTAGCTTTCAGCAACGTTTGCCACGTTCCAACATACATTTTTACAAGATTATCAGATAGGTGGTCTTCTATCTTCCTTTGTCCCTCTTGCCCTGTGAGGATCAAATTCTCCAAGTTCGCCTTCCTCGTTCGCTGTCCAAAAAATGCCAGCTGTCTTTTTCTGATTCAGGTTGCCAAGAATTCTTTTTTTTTTTGTATCTTTTTCGAAAATGTACATCAAAGAAAGAAAGAAAGAAAGAAAGAAAGAAAGAAAGAAAGAAAGAAAAAGGCAATTCAGAGAGGACGTCATTTTAATTAAACAGCTCCACGGTTTTGACCAACTGTCAGACTAGATTAAGCTTAGTAAACTGTCATAAACCCATGGTTAACTGGTACATCTTACTGATTATATCGAATGACTAGGATTCTCACTGGGTGTCTTTTGTGTTTTAGCTTTGTAATAGTCACAACAAACTTTATCAATTTACCCGAAACAATCTCTGCGTCTTATATGACGATATTTTAAACTTATGATGATGGTTGTATTAGCCATTTCCTATTAGAGAATATTTACCATTCATTGACCGAGAAGTCAATACTACTGTCAGTTGAAAATTATGAACTCATTCTTAAACCATTTTTTTTTCAGGAAAATAGGTTTCTCAAGTTCAGTAATTGTTATCGCTCTTGCTAGTATAAATGGTTGGAAGGGGGTCCATCCTAACCATTTATTTGAAGTAGTGTGGAATGTCAGCATCTTGATTACGTCATTACGAGTGGGCCCGTGCCGTCAAAAATGACGACAAAATATTTATATCGATATGCCGTCTAAAATAACGGAAACATATATATTGATGTACCTACTATTCATTATCTTAACTTAAGACATAACAAAAAAAAAAAATAATCGAAACATCCTGACCGTGACAGGAAGGAAATACATCATTTTTTTTTATTTCGCAACAATAATAAAGTAGACCTAATAGTTAATTAATAATACTGATCTCAATTTAATCAAATTTTAATACTAATGCCCCCCACCAAATTATTTTTAAGTCTGCTCACATATTCTCCAAATTAGAAGTTGCTTTACTCTGATTGGTCTACATTGCACATACAACAATGCCTCCCTGATTAAAGGGGTTTTGCTTGCTTTTAACCTTTTAAAACCCTTCAATTTGAAATAAACCACATCACTTGTCAAGACACAAGAAGTGTCGAAACAAAATAGGTACTTCTGTAGTGATATTATAACATATCCATGTTATAATTTCTGAATAAATTATATATATATATATATATATATATATATATATATATATATATATATATATACACACACACACACACAAAACACACACACACATATATATATATTCTTCACTACTTGACGTCATAAATATTGCAAAATATTAATGATAATAAGGCACTGTAAAAAAGGCACACACGTGTCAAGAGCTTTCATAACTGCTAGTAACGAGAACTAAATAAATGCCTCGCTATTGTCTCTATTTCCATGAGCGTGACAGGAGGGATATATATATATATATATATATATATATATATATATATATATATATATAACGGTCTTTATTTTAGTAAAGAGGTTTTCCTCTTCTAGTTACATGTGGTGTCAATTTTAGTTGTTGATGCTGTTAGTTGCTATCAAGTGTTGTGGTTTCTGTTATTTGGTACAGATCTTTGTGATTCTGTAATGTTCAAAGATGATCTTTGCCAAGGCTCTTTACTCACTTTTTTATATTTATTTTAGAAAACGCTTTTATATAGCTGATAGTTTAGATATTTCTGAATATGTTTGGTGCCATGCTCGACATTGCAAGAGTGGATGCTGATGTGGATGTTATATCTGAAAGAATGGTACGAGTGTTTGCCGTTGCACCTGTGTTCAGCCACGATGTTAATTTTGAAAGTTTTCCTATTTTCTCATTTTCCTTTGCAGCTCTCTTCTTCTTCTTTGCTCCACTCAAAACATTACGTTTAATTTCTGCTGAAAGAGTTATTCACCTGGAAATATATATCTTAAATATTTAGTATTTAGTGAAACAATGATAAGTAAACTATTATTGTAGATCCTTAAACAGTCGAAGTAACCACATGTTACTCCGATTGTCAATGTGTAATCCACATTTGTGGCCGAGTGACAGATATGACCAAGGTAAAGTTGTCATGAATAAGTTAACAAATCGCTCAAGTGAGTTCGATCTACACGGAGTGCTCTTCTAATAGGCTAATTTTAGTAAATACTTAGAGGATGGGAAACGTGTTTATTGATAGATGCAATTCAGGAGAAGTAACTGAGTAAGTATTGATTTTTTTCCTATATATTTATGATTGTTCTCTTAATTTATGAAGGAAAAACACCTTTTTCGGGTTATTTAAAGTCATAAAATATTTTTAGACTGTAAAAATGTTCATGAAATAATGATGATATTACTGATGTAAATCTTACTAATTATCAGGGGAGGAGAAAGAAGAAGTGAATTTGTACTTTTCTCAAGGTTATTTGCACGTAGGTGAATATAACGAACCCGACTTGAATTCGATCTCGGCTCTCCGATTTCCAATTTTTACACCCACACATCCAAGCTTACAGCACCTGGTATTCCTAAACGGTCATCCATCTAGGTACTGAGTATCAGATTTTCCAAGCTTTATTACTAGATACTGACCAGGCTCGACGTTGCTTAACCAGTGATCGTACGTTAACCGGTGATGTTTTTCAATGTGATATGGCCTTAAGCCTAATTTATAACGGAATTTTTTAGTTGAGAATTTATTATTATTATTATTATTATTATTATTATTATTATTATTATTATTAATTTCAACGGTGTTTGCTACCAAGTGAAAATCAAACTTTCGAAGGATACCTGTCAAAGGAATCGGGCTTTCCGTGCCTCAAATATTGGCGCCGCAACTATCTTTCTTCGTTTAATTCACCTGATACGGGACCCAAGAATCACTCTAGGTAGAGGGATGCTGAATAGGGTTGCTGTTCGGGTGTAAAAGGAGAAAGTAAAAAGTGCATATTAAAAAGTGAGGATATGTAGAATAAATAAAAGTTGATCTTAGACTTGAAGATGTTAAGATCGTAGTGATTAGGGAAGCATCGCCTCGGGAGTCTCTTCTACAATGCAGTAGTTTTGGAGAAGAAGCTGTTTAAGAAGCACTTTCTCCTTGCTAATGGAATTCGAATGGAATAAAAATGACTCGCCATTGTGTAAGTGTCATAGCGTGTTTGAGCTCTGTAGGTCTGGATCGATGGAACTTGGGAATGTACCTCGTCTAAACATTTGCCATGGAAATAGCGATACAGTAAGGATAGGCTAACAACTTTTCGTCTGTGAGAAAGGAGTTGCAGACTAGGAAATGTGTCAAGGCTGGAACGAGAAAACTGAGCACAGCTCCAGTTCAGTTATGACAGCAATTACTCCATAAGTGTCCGATTAAGTTGGTAAATAGTAAGTTGTTTACACCGCCTTGGTTAACAAACAAGACTACAAAACGATTGATACGGTCTTCGCTGGATTCTCACATTTGTGACCTTGTGCCAGACTTTGTAAATATCAGTAAATACCGGGATTGAACTCACTAAACAATAACAGTCTCGGATTAGGTTCGTTAATTGACGAAGATGGGATTAATATGGCACAAGGCCAGGAATGAGAAGCACCTAGCAACGAATTCATTAAATAGTGTACTCCTGATTTGAATAGAAATGAGGAAGTTTGGGGGTTTAATAGTTAACGCCGAGGTAAAAGTGTTGGGTGATGTGAGTTCAAATTCTGACTGAGTTGTTTTTTTTTTCTTTAACTAAGACAATGTTTCTACAGGACGTAGGCGATCCTGGCTCTCCACAGTTTACTTTTTGTTATATTGTCATGACGTCTTGGGGAAATTAATGAAGTTTTTTCGAGTTGTCTTCCCAGTTAATTTATTGAGACAGTATTCATATTTAACTGGCTATTGACTCATTACAGTTCTCTTTTTTTTATATTTCACCTTACACTGAGCCTAACCACCACAGTTGTAGTTCTCCTAGACCGGCTGCTAACCAAGGCTAAAGATCCTAGTCTACTATGCTGTTTATCTTATAGCCGAGGTGGGAGGACAAGTGAGGGATTCATACTTTTCCTAGGGGCATTTGTGCGAAAGTGAATGCACCAAGCTAGACTGGTTTTTGAGCTCTCGTCGTTGGTTACTTTCCATAACAATAGCCATACAAGTTGCTTCTTACTTTGTACTTAGGGTGTATGTTTAAGGTAACCGATATCAACGCGTAAAGTGGAATCATTAGACCAAATTCAAATTCTGAGCTAGTCAGTTGCGTTCAATTTCACACAAATTCCCTTTGCAAAATTGTGAATCCACATCTTCTCTCGCAGTAGGTGTAAATTCGGTTCTCTAGTCTTGGTTGGAAATCGTGAAAAGGGCAACGGGAAACCACTCTTTCCAAATAATGCATTGCAATTTACGTATAATAAATAAAATATGTAGAGCCATAATCACCCATATCCTGATGGGACATAGCTATAATAAATATTCTTGGGAAAGGCATGAATCCACCTCTCCCCACCACTGCGACTAAATAACAGACAGACTAAATTTGATTGGTAATTAGTTCAGCGACCCATTGTGCTGCCCTGGACAAAATGCCGAAAAGCATTCTGCTTAGACAGCCAGTTTAACTCAAATTCGCAAGAACACACAGACGAATTTCATTGAAAAACGAAAGATTTTATTCCTCGAATTAGTTAAAAAAATCAAAGTTATATAAAACGGCGGAGAGGCGACACCTTCGTGTGGACCAACAGGAACAATCTCAAGATCTCGCCAAAGAACAATCTCGCTCACGTGGCCTTATCACATTGCCGGGAGTGGATAAAAAACGGTAGGGCGTGATGAAGGACAGGAAATTAAAACAAAAGGAAGCATAGTCTATGCTAGAAAGCACGATAATGAAAGAGAAGGGAAAACAAAATAAAAATAATAAAAAAACAGTAACAAGAAAGACGTCGCAGTGAGACGAGAAGTAGAAAGGTAAACAAACAAAAAAAAAGACGGTGTCCGAATGAATTTGTCCTTGCAGACGGAAGGTCCGAATAACAAACGTGACACACATATTTAAAGATCCTAGTGAAACGGTCAGTTCCTTGTACAACTCCCGACGTTTTCTTGATCCTTCTTGCAATGCTTTGTGTTTACAAGTGCCAGATCAAACCAAAAATGGAGTACTGCTGCCATATCTGTGCTGGAGCTGACCAATCCCCATTTTCCATTCTTGACAAGAAATCAAAAAGGTCTTCGCGGGCTTGTGCGTGCTGAAATATCTTCCACTCTACAACCCCTTTCCCACAGACAAAATGTCGCAATCCTCTCGCTCATTACAACTCCCATTGTATATATTCTAACGACCTGTATTCATTAGTTCTACCAGTTCAGACCTTCACAGCTAGGTACAATCATGCTACGTAAACTGTGACAAATAATCTCTATTCCTTTCGTACTCCCTTATTAAGGAGGTTCCATTCAGACAGCTTCTTCCAAGAACAGGTACTCCCTAGTAGATCTGATTACTACAAACTTAGCCTCTTCAATTATAACGATGACAGTTATCTTTTCTATATATAATTCATTCATCCACTTTCTTAAGTCGTTCTTGGGGCTTTGTATTAAGCGAAAAATAGTTAAAAAATATTTATGAATTATAATAGATGACATATGGTGTAGAATGAAATTGATACTGTAATTAGTATTGACGAGAGATTTCTTAAATTATTTTCATTTTACATTTTTATTGCTTTAAAAATTTTAATGTGTTTTAATCCAGTTTTAGTTTCTGATAAAAATTCCAATAAATTTTCGGAATATATTATTATTATGTCATTTTTCATCATATTTCGATTTCTGCTTTGGTCTCACTACCAACCAAGTCTGCGGGGAGACCTAAGGCAGGTAGTGGCGTGTTGTTATGGCTTCATTTCATGTTTTTCTATCTTCCCTATCATCCCCAGCATTACATAGATAAAGTTTTCCTTAGTGTGTGGGCTGTACTTAATAAGACAATTTTTTGTATATCTCTTAAGCTGGGGTTTCCAGGGATTCTTTCAATGTGTTGTTTTGTTCCATTTTTTATCATTCCAAGTGCACCTACTATCACTGGCACAACTCTTGTTTTCAATTTCCACATTATTATTATTATTATTATTATTATTATTATTATTATTATTATTATAGATGGGTAAACATCTATGGGTGGGATCGGAATAAAATATGATAATTATTTTTACTGATGCTCACACAAGACAAAGCCCAAGAGACACTCAAAGTAGAGGTTTTCTGTGTGGACTAATATTAACGTAAGAACGTTTACAGCATATAGCTGAAGAAGACTTTAGAACGAACTGGAAACCCAATCTTTAACAAAGATAGACCTCTACTCCTGTTGAAACGACCGGAGATGAGTGTGAACCGGATGAAAGGCGAACTTATCTACACTTAATGGTGGAGGAGATGAAAAAAATTAAATTAAATTAAATTAATAGCTAGTGAATAAAAGTTTAGAGACAAGATGCTGACGTTAGTAGTAAAGAGCTGAAGAAGATATTTACATGGAAACAGAAACCCAATCCTAAACAAGAAACAAAGGATAAACCTCTACTCCAGTTTAAAAGGCCGGAAAGGAGTGTGAACTGTCTATATCCGGGTTTCCAGTTCCTTTTAATGGATGTACGTTGTGGTGCAGTGGATATCGACTCGGAACGATAAACAGGAGAACCGAGTTCAAAATCCAGCTGAATTCGTTGCATTCACTTACGCGCAAATATTAACCCATCGCCTCTCCCCCCGCTATGAGTTAAATAGCAGGACAGATTGGATTCTATAGCCTTGATTGACAACCAGCCTACCGCAGAAATTAATGACAACCTACTGCGGGAAATTCTTTTGACCAGTCAGTTATGTCTCTTTCGAGACATAATCGCCCACGCGTGTATCAGGTACGACACTACTACTGACCCCCATATAGTTCGAAATTGTCTACACGGCCTAAGAACCACCATACCACGTACGCTCAGATAAATCATCTCTATCCATTTCGTGTTCCGTTACTAAGAAGGTAGTTCTATTTGGACAACTTCTTCCCCAGAACCGCTACTGTGTCGAATAGACTCTCGAGTAGATGTTTCCCCGATATCTTCAAAAATAACCTCTTCAAGTCTACGGTCAACCGTTATCTTCCTTGCTTATCCTCATAATTTGCTCCTCTTACCTCCTCTTACGTTCATAAAACAACCTCGTTCATTAACTTTCTAACGAGAGTGGCTTTTGGGCATAATAATTCACTAGCAGTATAGCCCGGAGTTGCTCGGGTGTAATGAGAGCTTTAAAACTAATCTATGGTCCTGCAGCTCACACTCTTTGGACGTTGGCACGAAAGACTAAAAAGCAATAGTTGTTTCTAGTTAAAGCGAAACCGTAGACTGAAAGAAAATTGAATGAACGTAAGTCAAATTTTGATTTCCTGGTATCAATATCAAATAAGTTTTTTTTCGTCGTAAATTGAATTTTGAAGGCTAAATAAGTCCTCTGAGTAAATGGTATCATGGCTGAGACTAAGAACTACAATTATACCTACTTAGAGCCAAACCCAAAGCAAAAACTAAAATAAAAGGGCTGAAAAAATACAGACATACAGGCAGATAAACAGACACACACACAAATATCTTGCCTTATATATATATATATATATATATATATATATATATATATATATATATATATTATGGATTTTCTGCACTATTGTAAGAACTGCAACCTTGAAACTTCTGAATATCGTTTCTTATGTCTTTGTCTATGAGTGTATCAAATTTGATTAAAATCGGACCACTCCTTCTATAACCCGATTTTTTCGATTATCGATTTTCGATATTTATCGGGAGTACCTCGACACAAAACCTATCAAAGAACACTCACAGATGCTTATAGTACAACTGTGTAAATTTTTAAGAAAATCGGTTCAGCCGTTTAGGAGTCTATAGGTAACGGACACACACAAACACAGACACACACACATACAGAGACAAAGTTCCATTTATAAATAAGTTTAGATAATCAATTAGTTTTTAAGCAAAAGCAAATAAGATTAATTTTTATTTTTTAAAAACATCACACTTCTTAGTTATATGAATGGCAACCTTCAGGTGTCACGTTGAAACCTCATAACTTTTGGCCATTTCTCTACCAATTCAGCCATTAACCGTTCCTTTCTATGTGTTACTTTTCTAGCTTTTTTATTTTATTTTAATGCTAACCGGATGTTTGTCTCGTTTCTGGTTCTGCCCAGACAACATGGCGGATCTGTAACGGGAGCGTCTTGCAAACACATTTTTTTTTAACAAAGATATCGAGTTTCTACTTACCTCTTGGGATTTTACCGGATGAACCGCATGACGAATTTTCATTTAACACAAAGACACGCTCGGCCTAGTTTTCTTTTTCTCTATATTCCAACAACGAACCATTTTTTTTTTTTTTTTCACTTGAAGTTTTTGATTAAGCATTATTCATACTTTGCAGTGTAACAGATATTTTATTTTTATTTTCTGCCAACATGAAAGAACTACAAAGAAAACAGAATTGTTTTAAATTCCTAATTTATTCAAGCAGGGAATGCGATTTTTTTTTTTCGAAAGTGGAACATTTCGTTATGCTTAAGTAGCCAATAGCTTATGGCATTACAATCCAGTAACTTTTTTTTTTATCGAAACTCACGTGGAAGCCACACATAAAAAAGACGAACATAACTAATTTGATGCAAATGGTTTTCACTTGTTGATTTAAACATTGTGACTATGCTGTCTGTCACTGGAGTCATAATAACACTGGAGTCATAATAACACTGATTATTTTCAAGTGACGCGGAAGTTTTACTGTGTTCGGTTTGGTTTGGTTATTTTTGTTTAGTTACATATCAACCTCTATGGGTTATTTAACGTCGAAATCTACATGTATTTTGTACGCAATTTTATGGCTCCTACTCTAGATATTTTGTACACAATTTTGTACTTTCAGGGTGCGTTGTGGTGCAGGATGTGCGTTGTGGTGCAGTGTATATCGGCTCGGAAGAAGAAATCGGGGAACCGAGTTCGAATTTCAGTTGAATTCCTTGCATTCACTTTCTCGCAAATACCCTTAATAAAGTTATTAATCCGTCTCTTCTCTTCAGTTATGGGTTAAATAATTGGGTGAAACAGATTGGATTCTATAGACTTGGCAGGTATCCAGTCTACCACAGGAAGTAATGGCAACCTATTGCGAGATAATCTTCTGCCCAGTCAATCATGTCTTTTTTGAGACATGATTGCCCAAGCGTGTTTCACATATGACACTAAAGTGACTGACTGAATTTAATAGTTAAAATCATGATTAAGGCTTGTACTGGTCGTAAAGTGGGGAATCGGTTTTCTATTGCTATAGAATAATAAAATGATCCCCCACTAATTACTACTTACTAATATAATACATCTCTTCTGCCTCTGGCTATGAGTCAAATAACAAGACAGATTGAGTTCTATAGCCTTGGCTGGCAACCAGTCTACCGCAGAAAGCAATGGCAACCTACTGCGGGATAATCTTCTGCCCAGTCAGTCATGTCTCTTTGGAGACATGATCGCCCAAGCGTGTTTTACATATGACACTTAAGTGACTGACTGAATTTAATAATTGAAATCTGGATTAAGGCTTATACTGGTCGTAAAGTGGGGAATCGGTTTTCTATTGCTATAGAATAATAAAATGATCCCCCACTAATTACTACTTATTAATATTATACATCTCTTCCGCATCTGGCTATGAGTCAAATAACAGGACAGATTGGGTTCTATAGCCTTGGCTGGCAACCAGTCTACTGCAGAAAGCAATGGCAACCTACTGCGAGATAATCTTCTGCCCAGTTAGTCATGTCTCTTTTGAGACATGATCGCCCAAATCGTGTATCATGTATGGCACATAACTGACTGACTGAAGTTAATAGTTGAAATCAGGATTAAGGCTTCTACTGGTCATAAAGTGGAGGATTCGTTTTCTATTGTAATGATGTAATAAACTGATCCCCCACTAATTATTACTTAATAATATAATGCATCTCTTCCGCCTCTAGCTATGAGTTAAATAACAGGACAGATTGGGTTCTGTAGCCTTGGCTGGCAACCAGTCTACCACAGAAAGCAATGGCAACCTACTGTGGGAAAATCTTCTGCCTAGTCAGTCATGTCTCTTTTTAGACATGATCGCCCAAATCGTGTATCATGTATGGCACATAACTGACTAACTGAATTTAATATTTGAAATCAGGATTAAGGCTTATGCTAGTCGTAAAGTGGGGGATCGGTTTTCTTTTGCTATAAAGTAATAAACTGATCCCCCACTAATCACTACTTAATAATATAATACATCTCTTCCGCCTCTGGCTATGGGTCAAATAACAGGACAGATTGGGTTCTATAGCCTTGGCTTGCAACCAGTCTACCGCAGAAAGCAATGGCAACCTATTGCAGGATAATCTTTTGCTCAGTCAGTCATGTCTCTTTTGAGACACGATCGGCCAAATTTTTTTATCACGGATGGCACGTAACTGACTGACCGATATGCTTTATAAATCAGTCGTGGCGTAAAAAATGACGCCAAAATATTTATTGATGCACCAACTATCGAATATCTTGCATTAAGACATAAGGAAAAAATAATGCAAACCCTGAGTGTGACATGAGGGAATATATATATATATATATATATATATATATATATATATACAACGGTCTTTATTATAGTAGAAAGGGTAGTTTGTAGATGGCCTATCGTAAGTGCCTTATGTTTTGGCATAAATTTATTTCTTTAAGGAGGACACTTATGTCGACAGTTTAAGTAATTTTCAAATAGTTTTCTAAAGTTGTCTCCCTTGTAACATTTGTGTTTTACAGGATCTCAGGGTCTAAGTGAATAGATTCAGTTAAAATGAGTTTCACTGTAAGTGTATTTTGTCATGTCGTACTTGCTAGTTGATCTTCATTTCCAGCAAGTAAGAATGGGTGATCATGTCTCGAAAGAGACATGATCACCCACAGTGTGTATCACGTATGGCACTTAACTGATGTGTAGCCTATATGCAGCTTAGCCAACGTTACATCATCCTTTCTTCATTTTCTATTTATTTCCATTCACCAAGGAATGGTTTAGTTGTGAGAAAATTATTATTTTAATTGTTGCTTCAGTGCTTTTTTTCCATTTATGTTTAATGCAACGGTCTATTTTAAGTTTTAGGTCAATCTGAGATGAAGTTTTAAAGAGAGACTATAAAGAAACTACTGGTAATAATAAAAATAAAGAAGAAAGCTAAATATTTTAAGAAGAAAAGAAAACTTAGAGAATGTAACACTCTCAATGTTTTGTGAGTTTAACATTCTCTAAGTCTTCTTTTCTTTTCTTTTCTTGATAGCAAGAAAAGCAAGGGGAAACAGCGATTAACGTTAACGCAGTACGATTAAATAAATGGTGGAACAAAACACAGAGTCAAAGAGGAGTGGCAAATGAATAAGAGTTACTGTATTTACGTTATTCGGACTATTGTCCTCATCTTTGTTGCCATTTGTACGACGTTTCGGCCGTTGTACGCTCCGGCCTTCTTCAGGTGCTAGGAATTTTGAACCGAACCCATTATTACAATCACTGGAGTATATTATCCTCATTTCTTGCGTAAAGCCTCGATTGGAAGTCACGAGTTATCTCCCTCTAACCCTGCAAGGAACTAACCAACGTTTTTATCCAGTAAGGACACATGGCTCACTGGATATAGACACTGGTTAGTTCCTGTGAATTGACACAAAGAGTTATCAGTTCAATACCAGGCTACAGCAGTGGTGAACAAGTAACTTGCAGGAGTAGAGGGAGATAACTCATGACTTCCAGAAAAGCACTACTACGCAAGAAATGAAGTTCATATATCCAAGTGATTGTAATAAAGGGTTCGGTTCGAAATTCCTAGCACCTGAAAAAGGCCGGCGCGTACAACGGCCGAAACGTCGTACAAATGGCAACAAGATGAGGACATTTAGTCCGAATAAGGTAAATACTACCTCCTCTCAGAAATATAGACAAATGCTAAAGTAAGAGTTACTTATTAAAGCAACAGGTAAGGGTAAGTTGTAGAAAGCCATGATTCCCCACGTTCTGAAAGAACACATGTAAATGAAGAAGAAAATCTTTATCCGTTCCTTCTAATCCTTAACTGGTTTAGCTGGATATAGAGTATCGTTCAAGTAGAAATGTCAATTACCAAACTTTGCAAACCATTTTTGTTACGTTCGATTTTTACAGTACCTTCTCCATAAACTACATATTTTTCTTTTTCTTATCTTTTGCATCTGAGTCGCATTCATTAAATGCTTTACACTTGTTGCTTTTTGACAAATTTCATAAATACCTACGAGCACATTGTTTTGGCGTTGCGTATGTGCGTTGTGGTGCACTGGATATCGACTCGGAAAGACAAATCGGAGTGCCGAGTTCGAATTCCAGTTGAATTCATTGCATTCACTTACGCACAACTACCCTTGGGAAAGATATTAATCCATCTTTTCCTTCCGGTTATGGGTTAAATAATAGGACAGATTGGGTTCTATACCATTGGCGGGCAACCAGTCTACCGCAGAAAACAATGGCAACCTACTATGGGATAATCTTCTGCCTAGTTAGTCATGTCTCTTTCAAGACATGATCGCCCAAATCGTGTATCAAGTATGACACTTAACTGACTGATTTAATAATTATTCATGTAAATGATTACTACTGCAGTGAGTTTGATCCTCTACGAGTTTTTTTATACTTTTGGACTTGTCATACGAAGGGATGATTAGTAAATAACTAAACTTACTAGTTATCTATTTCTTGTTTAAATTCCATATTTACTAAGTTTGTACCGATAAAAAGACAGATGTGGTTAGAACATCATCGCAACAGTTATGATACCCTTGTTCGAATCTCCTCATGGTCGATTTATCAAAGCAGGAATTTCTTGATAATATCGTGCAGTACTGTTGAGAAGTGTCTGGAAACAACACGACGAGTTACCAAAAACCTTTTAAGTGAAACTGTGTAGGCGAATCTGTTCGGATGGCCATTACGTCACAATGGTAATGGTCATATATGTCCCAGAAAGATATATATATATATATATATATATATATATATATATATATATATATATATATATATATCATTCGAGGTAGTTAAGCGGTTTAGGCAAATGTAACCGGGTAGTAAGATCGCCGTATGCAGTATCCTGAGACGTAGGCATAGTCAATAGCTGTAGACCAATAGTCGTAGACGTAGAACTCTAGTCGAATAGATGTATGGACGTAGACCTCTGGACGTCTTCGCCTTAGTCTGTATTTATGGCTGACACCATTACTGTGAGGGGGAACCAAGGTGTAGGCATATTTATTACATATTCATTACATCACAATATTAACCATTTTTTTATAGGGAAACATTCACCATTCATTGCCGAACAGTGTTACTCTCGGTTGAAATATATAACATTTCTTTCTAAAATAGTCCAGTAACTGTTATATCGCTTTCCAGTACTGATGAAGGACATTCTTCCTAACCTTTTGTCTGAAGCAGTCGAGGTAACGTCAGCATATTGATTATGTCATTATTTTCACTTCAAATTATGAGACTAGCAGTATTGCCCTGCGTTGCTCGGGAGTAATGAAAGCTTTAAAACTAATCCATAGTCCTGGATCTCAGACTCTTTGGACGTTGGCACGAAAGAAAAGCAATAGTTGTTTCCAGTTAAAGCGAAACCGTAAACTGAAAGAAAAATGAATGGATGTAAGTCAAATTTTGATTTCCTGGTATCGATATCAAATAATGTTTTTTTTTGTTGTTGTAAACTGAATTTTGAAGGCAAAACAATTACTCTGAGTAAATGGTATCATGGCTGAGACTAAGAACTACAATTATACCTACTTAAAGACAAACCCGAAGTAAAAACTAAAATAAAAGGGCTGAAAAAAAAACCAGACATACAGGCAGATAAACAGACACGCACACAAACATCTTGCCTCATATATATATATATATATATATATATATATATATATATATATATTATCGATTTTCTGCACGATTGTAAGAACTGCAACCTTGAAACTTCTGAATATCGTTTCTTATGTCTTTGTCTATGAGTGTATCAAATTTGATTAAAATCGGACCACTCCTTCTATAATCCAATTTTTTCTATTATCGATTTTCGATATTTATCGGAGGTACCTCGACACAAAACCTAACCAAGAACACTCGCAGACACTTATAGTAAAGCTGTGTAAATTTTCAAGAAAATCGGTTCAGCCGTTTTGGAGTCTGTAGGTAACGGGGACACACACACACACACACACACACACACACACACACACAGACAAAGTTCCATTTATAAATAAGTTTAGATATCTCGGCGTAGTGCAATGGTAGCAGGCTTGTCTAATTAGAACCTATTACAACTGAGTAGTGAGTTCGATTCTCAATGGGTGCTCCATACTTTCGGCCTTGTGCCACATCTAAGCGGCGCTTAAAAAATCGAATATCTGTTTTAAAAGTACTCAATTTTTGTAGTTTCTGTTAATTGGTACATTTTTTATTATTCTTTATGCAAGTTTCGAAGAAGGATTGTCCTTGCTAAGACCTACATTGATTCGTAAATTTCGTGAGTTCAATCCGTGCACTTAGTAGTGCTCACTTATATTCAGTGGAAACTGGAAAATCAATTACTAAGCATTACTAAATATGATGTAAACGCAATATTCTCTAGACGTGGACTGCTGAACGAGAACAATATATCCGCTAAAGAATAAATAAAACTTTCATTTCAAAATTCCCTGGTAGTTGCCCGGATTGATAGACACAGAAAAAGAGGACACAACAGCCGAAACGTTATGATAATAGCAAAAAAGCAAGTATATAAATAAAAAAAAAAAAAACTTTTTTTTAATCCTTGCACCACAAGCAAGGCTCTAACGCCACTGAATGGCAGGTGTTACATAAGAGAGTTGACTGATTAGGCAGGAGGAGAGTGAAGACAAAGACGAACCAGTTACAGGAGGTGAAAGAGAAAGGGCAAGAGAAGGATGTGAACACAGGAGTGAATAGAGTTGCGAAGGTAGAGAGAAAGTAAAAGAACAAGATACACGGGGTGATGTAGAAAGGGCTGGAGTTAAGCGAATAAGAGATGGGAATTGACTTTGCATTTAAATTCCTGGAGGTTATAACAGTCAGGAAAGCAAGTATATGGAAGGGAGTTCCACAGGCGGAAAGCGCGAGAAAAGAAACTGAAGAATAGAATTGTCGCCTGCATTGGTTGATCTAACTGTAAAAGGGGTGGGACCTTGTTGCCAGTCTGGTTACTCGAGTAAATTCTTATGAAGGGGGCACCAGTGACCCAAATTCGTCAGAGCAGAAGCTATGAAAATACTTATAGAAAAGACAGAGGGAAGCCACATCCCGACGATGAGAAAGTGGCTAAATTTCTAGTTCCAGAAAAAAATGGTCAGTATCGGTTAGTTTACAATACAAAAATGCTCAATAACGCCGATATAGAAATCAACACAACACAATGACTGGCAGTTTCACACTTTAAACGATCGTCAGATACAAATTGCTATCTATCTATATCTATATCTGTTTATGTAAGTACATCATGGAGACAGTAATTTGAACTTGAAAAAAGTATTTATTTCATATAATATATATTTTTAACATGATCTTCTTTCTTGTTAATGTGTCTAATTGCAGTATAAACCGCAGGTTGATACCGTGGGTGTTGGATAAACAAAATGTGCTTGAGCAGGCGTCTGCATCAGGTATTAACTAGTAAACTCAAGAATCTATCGAAATTGAAGGATACTAACATTGATGAGAAATAACTAAAAAGAAAACGACAAAATGAATATTGATACCTGATATCATTTGGATAGTGTTCGTTGTGGTGCATTGGATATCGGCACAGAACGAGAAATCAGAGAGCCGAGTTCTAATTCCAGCCGAATCCATTGCATTCACTTACGCGCAAATACCCTTGAGAAAGGTATTAATCCGTCTCTTCCTTCCAGTTATGGGTTAAATAACAGGACAGATTGGGTTCTGTAGCCTTGGTCGGTGACCAGTCTACCGCAGAAAGCGATGGCAACCTACTGCGGGATAAATTTCTGCCCAGTCAGTCATGTCTCTTTCGAGACATGATCGCCCAAAGCGTGTATCACGTATGGCACTTTAACTAACTGACTGTGGATCCGGGTGAGAACCATACAAAATAATTAACAATAAAACAGATATTTGAGATCGAAAAACAGGTTATATTGAACGTAATTATACAAACTGGAAAGCAGGTTAGTAATCTAGGAATACGATTAGTGAGGAATATATATATATATATATATGCAAGTCTTGAAGAGAAACCGTGTTGAAATAGTATATCCGCGTAATATTATTCTGTCTGGGTGGAGCTCAGAGCTATTATGCCAACTGACGCGGTATTCTCTATATAAATTTGGTATTGTTCGGTAACTTACGGATCAGTCGCGATGTCTCTAACGGATCTCCTTATGGCAGGATTATATGTATACTCAAGTTGAGTCCATTATCATAGAAAAAGGGGAGGTCCCACAACACCCCCTCCCTAGCTTCTTTTTTTGGTGGGGGGTTTCGCGTGAGTTCTATGATTCTCAAACGATTCAAAGATTTCTTTCATCACATCATCGTTTTCTGCGAGTGACGAGCTTGTCTCCTCACTCCTTCTTTTCTGTATTTGGTTTATGTGTCTCCTAGAGGTAGATTTTTCTCCTTGTATTGTGTACATTACATTTCCTAGTCTGTATATTATTGTTCCCGGTTTCCAATATGCCATATTATTTTTGAACATTCTGAAATAAACCCGTTCACCTGGTTTGAATGATCTTTTCGCAATTATGAGTGTAATAAATACTGGTTGAGCATTCTGCTTTAGCTTGTTTTTTTTTTCTGCGAATTCGGTATATTGTCCTATACCGCTTGAGAATACCTCTGGAAATTGTTTGCGTAATTCTTCCTTCAATTTCATATCTTCTGAAGTCTCGCACTGTATTTTTTTACAAGAAATAATGGGTAAATCCCATACATCAAATTTCTGCCTCCAGTCTTTGCCTACTAGATTTTCTGTGTTTTTCATAACGTATATTTTTAATTTTTTGGTTTTTCCATGAAATTTCACATTCGCGATTATTTCACCTTCGAAATTGATCCGTTTTTCTGTTACAGACTTCGCAATTTTTTGTGTGTGTAACAAGGTCGGCCTATTCAGTTTCCTCCATGTTTGTAGGTTAATTATCGTTAAGTTGAATCTTATTGTAGTTTGATCTTCTTATTTAATATTTCAAGTTCTACATATTTCCTCGTGTTTTGTTTGTTTTTATAGTCTACTCTAACAGCTCTTACCCTACTAGACTGTCTTTTGTTTCTGCATACAACTGCCTTGTATCCCATTTTTCCACACGCTAAACAGTTCTTGTACTTGAACCGACAATCTCTAACCCAGTGCAACCCACCACATCTGTAACATGCAGATGGGTGGGGGGTTGTTATTTATTTGAAGTCTGTCACTATTTGTCTTATATCTTGAATTTTTGTCATTAAATTCTTGGTGAGGAACCACACGGGTGAGGAACCACACAAAAATAATGAACAACAAAACAGATATCTGAGATAGAAAAATAGGTTATATTGAACGTAATTATACACACTGGAACGCAGGTTAGTAATCCAGGAATACAATTAGTAAGGAATATATATATATATGCAAGTCTTGAAGTGAAACCGTGTTGAAATAGTATATCTGTGTAATATTATTCTGGCTGAGTGGAGCTCAGAGCTACTATGCCAACTGACGCGGTATTCTCTATATAAATTTGGTATTGTTCGATAATTTATGGATCAGTCGTGATGTCCCTAACGGGTCTTCCTATGGCAGGAGTATACTCAAGTCGAGTCCATTATCATAGAAAAAGGTGAGATCCCACAACAGGGGCAACCCTCAAACTTGAATGTATGATAAGCTAGGTAGGAGTAAAAACCTGATTTTGTAACCTATTTAAAGCTTCATTTGTTTGTTTTACCTTTGATAACACAGTAATATGTATGTGGACTGGGCTTTTATGACTAGGGATTGGGCATATGTTTACATTAGGGTTTCCCTTAGACGTGGCTTCCGGCTTTCTCTTTTCCAATCTTTTCACTTTTCCTTATTTTTTTTTCAATTGGAGTAGATAGACAGATTATCGCCCGGTTCACACTCCACCCACGTCTATTGAACAGGTGTAGAGGCTCATCCCTGGTTCCCTGTTTAGGATGTGGTTTCCGGCTTTCTCTTTTCCAATCTTTTCACTTTTCCTTATTTTTTTTTCAATTGGAGTAGATAGACAGACTATCGCCCGGTTCACACTCCACCCACGTCTATTGAACAGGTGTAGAGGCTCATCCCTGGTTCCCTGTTTAGGATGTGGTTTCCGGCTTTCTCTTTTCCAATCTTTTCACTTTTCCTTATTTTTTTTTCAATTGGAGTAGATAGACAGACTATCGCCCGGTTCACACTCCACCCACGTCTATTGAACAGGTGTAGAGGCTCATCCCTGGTTCCCTGTTTAGGATGTGGTTTCCGGCTTTCTCTTTTCCAATCTTTTCACTTTTCCTTATTTTTTTTTCAATTGGAGTAGATAGACTGAATTATCGCCCGGTTCACACTCCACCCTCATCTATTGAACAGGTGTAGAGGCTCATCCCTTGTTCCCTGTTTAGGATGTGGTTTCCGGCTTTCTCTTTTCCAATCTTTTCACTTTTCCTTTTTTTTTTTTTCAGTTGGAGTAGATAGACTGAACTATCGCCCGGTTCACACTCCACCCACGTCTATTGAACAGGTGTAGAGGCTCATCCCTTGTTCTCTGTTTAGGATGTGGTTTCCGGCTTTCTCTTTTTCAATCTTTTCACTCTTACGTAGGCCCCTGCACACCAGTGGCCTTACCGCCTTGCCCTGGGTGATATGATTAAAAAAAAATCAGTTTCCGGTTTTTGCCATTTTATATCGTTTGGCAAATTCCATCGTATCACTCTGTAAATTAAATAGCTATATTAAAAATGAATTGTTTAATTATCCCAATGATTACAAAGATATTCACCGTGCATAAAGCCCCAGAGCCTCTCGAGGTGGAGGTTTACAGAATAAGAGGCACCAACCCAAGCAAGGTGATAATATAACCAAGACACAAGGTAACCATTAGAAGTAAAAAAAAAAGATGGAAAAGAGTTTAAAAGGATAAGAAAACCCAATCCTAACCTGGAAACCAGTAATAAACCTGTACTCCTCTTCAAAAGACCTGGCATTAGAAAAAAAAAAGGCTTACAGATGGATAAACTGCTAAAATTTATTATGTACTAGCAGTATAGCCCAGCGTTGCACGGGTGTAATTGAAGCTTTAAAACTAATCCATGGTCCTAGAGACTCTTTGAACGTTGGCACGAAAGACTAAAAAGAAATCGTTGTTTCCAGTTAGAGCGAAACCGTAGACTGAAGGAAAATGAATGGTTGTAAGGCAAATTTTCATTTCCTGGTGTCGATATCAAATAAGTTTTTTTTCATCGAAAACTGAATTTTGAGGGCTAAATAAGTCCTCTGAGTAAATGGTATCATGGCTGGGACTAAGAACTACAATTATACCTAGTAAGAGCCAAACCCGAAGCAAAAACTAAAATAAAAGGGATGAAAAAAATAGACATACAGGCAGATAAACAGACACACACACAAACATCTTTCCTTTTATATATATATTATCGATTTTCTGCACTATTGTAAGAACTGCAACCTTGAAACTTCTGAATATTGTTTCTTATGTCTTTGGCTACGAGTGTATCAAATTTGATTAAAATCGGACCACTCCTTCTATAACCAGATTTTTTCGACACAAAACCTAGCTAAGAACAGACGCTTATAGTATAACTGTGTAAATTTTCAAGAAAATCGGTTCAGCCATTTCGGAGTCTATAGGTAACGGACACACATACACACACACGCATACACACACGCACACAGACAAAGTTCCATTTATAAGTTATTTAGATTAATCATGAGAAATAATTTACATTGACCACTAATCTTAAAAATGTTTATATAGAAAGTTCTTTAAGGACATAGACAATATGAAGTGGTACTAGTTGAAAATACAGAGTTTAATTTTTGTTTTTAATGCAACTAGTTGTATTAAAAATGTATTATTCAATTTTTCACATGATTACAAAGATGTTCAGCGTGCATAAGGCCACAGAGTCATTCGAGTTAAAGGTTTATAAACAAAGAGACCCCAGCCCAAGCAAAGTGATAATATAATCAAGAAACAAGGTAGCTACCTGAAGTAAAAATGAAGGAAAATACTTTAACAGGATCTGGAAATCCAGTCCTACACAGGAAACCAGTGATAAACCTGTACTCCTCTTCAAAAGTCCAGGAAGGAGTGCGAACTAAATAATAGGCAAACCTATCTACTCCCATTGTCGGAGGAAAGAAAATGAAATAAATAATTAATAAAATTTCAGAGTCCAGGCACAGACGCTAGAAGTAAAAAGCTGAAGGAACCGGAAATCCAATCCAAACCGGAAACCAGAGATAAACCTTTACTCCCATCCAAAAGACCAGAGAGGAGTGTGAACAAGATGATTATTTACTCTTTTTGGTAGAAGAGAGAAAAATAGAAAAATAAATTTACATATTTGTTTATGTTTCTGAGTTGAGTTAGTATTTACACTAGTTACATTATTCAGAATATTGTCCTCGTCTTTGTTGACAAAGATGAGGACAATAGTACGAATAATGTAAATAATATAAAATTGAATAAATAGTTAGTGAATAAAAGTTCAAAGTTCAGATGCAGATGCAAGGAATAATGAGCTGACACAGATTCTTGAGGGAACTTGAAAGCCAATCGTAAAGAGGAAATAATGGATAAACCTCTACTCCTATTCAAAAGTCCGAGGATTAGGGAAAAAAGGGTTAAAAACTGATAAACTGATCAAATTTATTATGTATTAATAATATGAGAAACAATTTACGTTGACCATTATGTTTTTTAATTTATGTGGCAAGTCCTTTCAGAAAATAGACGATATGGAGCGCTACAAAGTGACAAATATTGAAAATACAAGTTCAGGTAAACCTAATTTCTTGAAACCAAAGATCTTTTTTAAAATGCTCCAAAATTCTAAAATAAACTGGAAAACTGGAGAAATAAAAACAAATTCTCTTAAAATATTAGGTTGTCCCAAAAGTTCGTAAGCACTTGCGAAATGGGTCTATCTGGTCCAGCACAATTGAGACAAGCGATGGGTTCAGAAAGGGCAGGAGACACCGTCGGTTCCAAAACAAGATCGATTCGGCAAGAAAGTCATGTTGTGTGTTTGGTGGAACTTTGAAGGAATCGTGTATTTTGAGTTGGTTCCGAATGGTCTTGCCATCAGTGCCGAACTTTACTGTCAGAAACTTGAGCGGGTCTACGAAAAGATGAAGCAAAAGTACCCGGCTCTGATCAACCGAAAGCGCGCTTTGATGCGAAGCCACACACCGCCAGGAAGACCAAAAACAAGTTTGAAGAGCTGGACAGCGTTGAGGTTCTGCCACATTCAGCCTTCAGATTACGGCCTTTTCCGCTCAATGCAACACTTTCTGACGGGCCGTTCGATGAAGTCGATGAAGCATGTCAGGAATTCTTTGATTTGAAGCCGGCTGAATGGTACTTTGACCAGATCCGAAAGATTGCAGATCGATGGCTAAAAGTTTTGGAAAATGATGGTCTTTATTTTGAGCAATAATCTTTGTTGTATTGCGAGTAAAATTTCAATTTTTTGCAAGTGTTTACGAACTTTTGGGACAACCTAATAAAAAATTTAAGAAAATAATAACAAGAGACGTCAGAGACATCCGCCAAGACAATACTGACATCGATTAGCAGGAAATGATTATTAAAATGAGAATAATTGCAATGAACTTGACCGTTCTTTTTTACGTTTTTTTTTTCAATGAGTTATTTAATGCCGACAAGATTTTTACAATAGATTTGTACGAATAGACTATCTATTCTATGTAAGAAATCAGTTTGTAGATCAGGTTTCATTGACGTATTTTTGTAAATAGGATTTTGTCGAGTGTTAGATGTATTACTAGTATATATATATATATTTTCTTCAAAAATATATTGCTGTTTATATATTTTTTCTTCAAAAATATATTGTTGGTAATATTTTTTCTTCATAAATATATTACTGGTAGTTTTTTTTTTTCTTCAACAATGTATTGCTGGTAATATTTTCTTCTCCAAAAAAGTATTGCTGGAATCTTCATTATAAAAATCTATTTTTATATTGTCTTGTCCCCAATTTAGGGGTTAAATATTTGCCCATAGCTGGGACCCTAAAATGCGCTACCACCCAGTCTGTCCTGTTATTTAACCCATAACTGGAAGGAAGAGACAGATTAATACCTTTCCCAAGGGTATTTGCGCGTAAGTGAATGCAATGAATTCAACTGAAATTCGAACTCGGCTCCCCGATTTCTCGTTCCAAGCCGATATCCACTGCACCACAACGCACACCCTATCATAGATTTAGTTTTCTTAAATAATAAAGTGTTTTCATGACCTAAACTCCTTTTAAGCTTTAGAGGTGGGAAAACAAACAGAATGAATAGCTGATATCGTTGAGATAGAAGCCTCAAACTTGGATGCATTGTAAGTTGATGTGAAGCAGTAAAACCTGGATTTGGAAACCTTAATGGTTCTATTATTTCCTGTTTTAAGTTGTTTATATTTTTGTTTTTGTCTTTTTTTTACCTTTGATAATACATTTCATATGTATATGGGTTGAGTTGGCAAGACTAGTGTTTGGGAATATGTTTACGCTAGGGTTTTCTTTAGAAGTCAGTTTCTGATTTTTGTCATTTTATATGGCTAGGCAGTTGTCAAAATTGAAAAACACAAATTAAAAATTAAACTAAAAGTTCAGTTAAAAATTGATAAATGAATAACAATGGCTGATATTGTTTAGACAAAACCCTTAAACTTGGATGCATTGTAAGTTGATGTGAAGCAGTAAAAAACTGAATTTGGAAACCTGAACGGTTCTATTTTCCTCTCAAATCCCAAGGTGTTGCTCTAAATTAAATTTTGGTCAAGTTTCTTCAATTTTTTTCTTTGTATGCATGCATTTTGTTTTGTTTTTTCTCAAATCACTATGTAATTTGGGGGGGGGGGGGCAGAATTTCCAAAGTTATTTTATCAGGAAAAAAAAGGCACTATAATATCCATAAATTTTTAACCAAAATTTTGAACAAATTACAATTAAAACATTTTTAAAAAAATTACTTTGGTCTTTCCTCTTGATAATAACAGATATTTTGACAAAACCTTTAAGTTTGGGGTCTTTTTATGCTTCCCTCACCCCACAAATTAGTGGAGGTACTCTCTTGCTTCATCATCATCATTTTATTCTTTCTCTCTATGACTTTGCATGTTCATACCATATGCCTGGTTAGAATTTAGTGACATCATGTCTCCTTAGACCTCTAGCACCCTTTTCTATATCCTACTAGCAGTATAGCCCGGCGTTGCTCGGGTGTAATGAACACTTTAAAACTGATCCATGGTCCTGGAGGTCAGACTCAGCCTAAAGAATATTTGTGTGAAGTTTGGCGAGAATCGGATAAAAATTATGAATTTGTATAAAGGACAGACAGACAGATAAACAGACACACACACAAACATCTTGCCTTTTATATATATATATATATATATATATATATATATATATATATAATCGATTTTCTGCACGATTGTAAAAACTGCAACCATGAAACTTCTGAATATCGTTTCTTATGTCTTTGTCTATGAGTGTATCAAATTTGATTAAAATCGGACCACTCCTTCTATAACCCGATTTTTTCGATTATTGATTTTCGATATTTATCGGGCGTACCTCGACACAAAACTTAGCTAAGAACACTCACAGACGTTTATAGTACAACTGTGTAAATTTTCAAGAAAATCAGTTCAGCCGTTTCAGAGTCTATAGGTAACGGACACACACGCACACACACACACACACACAAAGTTCCATTCATA
Organism: Ascarosepion bandense; assembly: GCA_037127315.1. Taxonomy (NCBI): domain Eukaryota; kingdom Metazoa; phylum Mollusca; class Cephalopoda; order Sepiida; family Sepiidae; genus Ascarosepion; species Ascarosepion bandense. Next base: position 648,189 of record JBBBDQ010000200.1, on the reverse strand, counting down.
AATAAGTTTAGATATTCTCTATAACAAAATGAATATCAATAGCTGATATCGTTGAGATCGAACCCTCAAACTTAGATGCATTGTAAGTTGATGTGAAGCAGTAAAATTCTGGTTTGGAAGCGCTAACAGTTCTATTGTTTCCTTTTTTAATCTTCTGTTTTATCTTTGATAACACAGTAAAATGTATCTGGATTGAGCTTTTTGCTTTCGTTGTTTTTATTTTGTTTTAAATAATTGATTAGTTTATTGGTTGCTTGGTTGGTGGATGACCTCATCTATTAATATATCTTTAGTAACAAACGTAGACTGAAACTTTAATCCTGTCACCTTCTTTTTATCCCATTGGTCAGAGGCGCCAACAACATTTTAAAAAAAAAAACTTCGAAGAATTCAATAACTAAAACCCAGAATAATTTACGATAAAATATATCAAGTACGCGAAATATCAGGTGCATGAATCGAATTGAATACCCATTGGAAACCTTCATCGAAGATGAGCTGATCTGTGATTACCCCAGTTTGCACTGAGTGTCGCTCTAAGAGATACGAAAATAAGTATCGCACTACGTGTCATCTCAGAAATCCAGACCTAGAAGCACTGATTGTTGACCTAGAGGATGACCTAAATGCCAACAAGTGTCGAATTGTGTCCCGCAAACGATTCTGCGCGAACCAACATGAAACATAAAAGTAAACCCCATTCGGATAACCGGAAATTACGAAAATAGCATAAATCGTGGATTCTTTGTGTGTGTGTGTGAGAGAGAGAGAGAGAGAGAGAGAGAGAGAGCGAGAGAAAACCTTGACTTTTTCGCGCCAGTCAGAAAGCAATTTTTTTTCGCTGTATAACTTTTATGATGTGCGTTGTGGTTCAGTGGATATCAACGAGAAAACGGGGAGCCGAGTTCGAATTCCAGTTGAATTTCTTGCATTTACTTTAGCGCAAATACCCTTGGGAAAAGTATTAATCCGTCTCTTCCCTTCGGTTATGGGTTAAATAACAGGACAGATTGGGTTCTATAGCCTTGGCTTGCAACCAGTCTACCACAGAAAGAAATGGCAACCTATTGCAGGATACTCATCTGCCCAGTCAGTCATGTCTCTTTCGAGGCATGATCGCCCAAAGCGTGTATCACGTAAGGCACTTAACTGGCTGACCACATTTACTACAAATAGAAAATGGCGTATAGAATGCTTATAAAAGTCATTGTTCTTTATTCTTCACTGAACTAGTTTTGCTCATGTGATAAAATCTTCCTCAACTGTATGCTTTGGAAGGATATCAAGAATGTAACATAAGAGAGAATGTTTTTTTAAATATTTTTACAGCCAGAATGCAACACCGCCTACGGTTTTTTATGTTGTTTGTGTTTTATTTTATGCATATATCACACACATTTTTTTCATTCGTATTCAAAACGATAGGAGATCAGGTTTTAGCAAACAAAATGGGAAACGACAAATCAAGAGAAAATCACCTCCTTTCTGTGATGTTCTTCTCGCCTTAAATCTAAAAAAAATGCGGGAAAAGGCCTGTGGGGATAATGGCTTTAATTCACAAAATTATTTATCTGGTTTATAATTTAAAAGAATAAAAATTTCTGTGACAGTAGATTCCGGTTACTTAGGACACAATAAAGATATACCATTTGGATTGTATCAAAATTACGCCCGTTTTTAAAAAAATTAGGAAATTTACGATATATATATATATATATATATATATATATATAGATATATAGATATAGATATATAGATATATATATTGTTAAAATTACCTGCTGCCTCGATACACGATATATATATATATATATATATATATATATATATATATATATATATATATATATATAAGTTTTCTTTGTATATATCGTTTCTCCAAATTAAATAATTTTAAATTGCTTTTTAATATGCATAAAAAAAATGTTTGGTTATTTACCAATTAACAGTCTCCAAGCTATACGACTTTCAAAACGCTACTCCGATTGACACCGAATCGGTCGAGTTTCGATCACAGTCAGAAGCAAGAGGATGCCTAATGAGCTGTGATACAACGAAACATGCCTGTATATAGATGACGATTATATATATATGTGTGTGTGTGTGTGTGTGTGTACGTATGCATGTATTATTATTACTACTCTTCCTACTATTATTATTACTCTCTTACTACTACTACTACTACTATTTTTACTCTTCTTACCATCATTATAGAACCCAATCTGTCCTATTATTTAACCCATAACTGGAAGGAAGATACGGATTAATACCTTTCCCAAAGGTACTTGCGCGTAAGTGAACGCAAGGAATTCAACTGGAATTCGAACTCGGTTCCCCGATTTCTCGTTCCGAGCCTATATCCACTGCGCCACAAAGCACATAGCCTTGGTCGGCAACCAGTCTACCGCAGAAAGCAATGGCAACCTACTGCTGGATAATCTTCTGCCCAGTCAGTCATGTCTCGAGACATGATCGCCCAAGCGTGTATCGCGCATGGCACTTAACTGACTGACTATCATTATTATTTCTACTACTGTTATTATTATTATGTCATTTTTCATCATATTTCGATTTCTGCTTTGGTCTCACTACCAACCAAGTCTGCGGGGAGACCTAAGGCAGGTAGTGGCGTGTTGTTATGGCTCCATTTCATGTTTTTCTATCTTCCCTATCATCTCCAGCATTACATAGATAAAGTTTTCCTTAGTGTGTGGGCTGTACTTAATAAGACAATTTTTTGTATATCTCTTAAGCTGGGGTTTCCAGGGATTCTTTCAATGTGTTGTTTTGTTCCATTTTTTATCATTCCAAGTGCACCTACTATCACTGGCACAACTCTTGTTTTCAATTTCCACATTTTTTCTATTTCAATTTCCAGGTCTTTATATTTTGACAGTTTTTCAAATTCCTTGATTGCTATGTTACAATCCGCTGGACAAGCCATATCAATTAATAGACAAGTTTTCTCCTTCTGGTTTTTAACAATAATGTCTGGCCTGTTTGCTTCAATTTTTCTGTCTGTGTAGATGGTGTAATCCCATAGAATGGTTACATCTTCTATTTCTGTAACCGGTGCTGGGTGATGTTCATACCAGTGTTTGTTTACAGCTTTTCCATAATGTTTGCACATTGCCCAATGTAAATATTGCCCAACTCTATCGTGGCGATTTTTATATTCGTTTGGGGCAAGCACAGAACAGCCTGAGACTATTATTATTATTATTATTATTATTATTATTATTATTATTACTGCGAGTCATAATATCCTCCTTTGTTTGCTCATAGAGTCGAGTCCATTCCTTAAACGTTGGGCTAACATAAGTGTGTTTGGATTTATTTGAGAGATTGAAGCCTCCTCAATATACATGGGAACGATATTCTCAACTTTTTCCATTTCGGTGCTGCCTAGGATTTTATTTGTGCATTTCCCCACCCTTTATTGACCTTCATTCATTGTTTAGTTTTATTTATTTTTGTTATGCGCGATGTGGTGCAGTAGATATCGCCTCGGAACGAGAAATCGGAGAGCCGAGTTCGAATTCCGGTTGAATTCGTTGCATTCACTTACGCGCAAATACCATTGGGAAAAGTATCAATCCGTCTCTTCTCCCTCCAGCTATAGGGTTAAAAAGCAAGACATATTGAGTTCTATAGCTTTGGTTAGCAACCAGTATACCGTAGAAAGTAATCACAACCCACTGTGGGAAAATCTTCTCACCAGTCAGTCATGTCTCTTTCGAGACAACATCACCCAAGCGTGTATCACGTGTAGCACTTAACTGACTGGCTGGTACAGTTCTATCATGGAATCATCCCCAGAAAACATGCAATCAATGAGATTTTTTTTTTAAATCATATCACCTCGAGCAAGGCGGTAACGCCACTGATGTGCAGGGGGCTACGTATGAGTGAAAAGATTAGAAAAGAGAAAGCCGGAAACCACATCCTAAACAGGAAACAAGGGATGAGCCTCTTCACATGTTCAATAGACGTAGAGGGAGTGTGAACCGGGCGATAATAGACAAGGTTTCAAGGACAGCAAGAACAGTTGTCATCACCGCCATTACTGGTGACTTATTTGATCAAATCAGCTGGGTTTTATTCTAGTAAAATAAAAATAAAAACAATAGTTGGATTACATGTCAATATGGCGGTCATACTGTGTGTATAGAAACGCATTTTATTGTTGGATTTTCTAATTAGACTACGAAATGATTTTTAGTAATTGCCAACATGTCTGAACGGACACAGTTGTATCCTTTAGTCGACGATTTTAACAATGCGTGCATTTATATACACGGCCGCATCAATGGATTCCTCTAATGTTGTTACACGATTATTTTTCAGTGGTGATTCTTTTGTATCACATCTACATGCGATAATAGTTTTAGTTTTTTATAAAATCCTATGTGTTCAAGTCTTTAAGTAGCAGCTGAAAAAAGATTTTGCCCTAATTCAATAGCAGCTGCAGACTGGAGCCTAACCGGTGTAATATGCTCAATATAGAACTGAAGATATATCCGGCTTTTGTTGACCTTAGTTGGGTCATTTACTATGCATTTGGAAACAGATATGTTAGCGACACCAGATGGATTTTTCAGTAAATCCTGTTTGGTTTTTTGTTTGTTTCTTTTGTTTTGTTGTTTTGTTTTGTTTTGTTTTTTTTGTTATATATGAAAAAATTATTTGTCCTGTTTTATATAAATACTTACTTATGTGGTGCATTGGATATCGGCTCGGAACGAGAAATCGGAGAGCCGAGTTCGAATTCCAGCCGAATTCATTGCATTCACTTACGCGCAAATACCCTTGGGAAAGGTATTAATCCGCCTATTCCTTCCAGTTATGGGTTAAATAACAGGACAGATTGGGTTCTATAGCCTTGGTCAGCAACCAGTCTACCGCAGAAAGCAATGGCAACCTACTGCGGGATAATCTTCTGCCCAGTCAGTCTCTTTCGAGACATGATCGCCCAAGCGTGTATCACGTATGGCACTTAACTGATTGACTTATATATATATATATATATATATATATATGTGTGTGTGTGTGTGTGTGTGTGTGTGTGTGTGTGTGTGATAGACATCGGCTCGGAATGAGTAAATCGGAGAGCCGAGTTCGAATTCCAGTTGAATTCGTTTCATTCACTGACGCACAAATACCCTTGGGTAACATTAATCCATCTCTTCTTCCTCTAGCTATGGTTTGAATAGCCTGTAAGATTGGTTTTATGCAGCCTTGGTTGGCAAGCGGTCTACCGCAGAAAGAAATGGCAACCTACTGCTGAAAAATCTTCTGCCTAGACAGGCATGTCTCGAAAGAGACATGATCGCCAAATGTGTATTACGCATGGCAATTTACTGATATATATATATATGTGTGTGTGTGTGTGTGTGTGTGTGTGTGTGACACTTAGCTGATTGATGTTATATTCAGTATCGCGACTCCAGAGTTTCGTAAACGATTTTTTTTTTTTTTTTTTGTAATCAATCATTCCAATTCTCAGGAGATATCAGCAACTGTCTGCCGATATTCTCATTTAATTATTTTTATATTAAGTAAAAAAAAAAATAATTCAATTTTTATTAGCGTTAAGTTGAAATTTTCCCTCTTCGTATGTGTGCGTAAAATACTCGTGTGTATATGTAGTACACATGTACGTTTAAGTATGTACACATGTAGAATGTCGGAATTATTTCTTCTTTTCATAACTAGCAGTATAACCCGGCGTTGCTCGGATGTAATGAATACTTTAAAACTAATCCATGGTCCTGGAGCTCAGACTCAGCTTAAAGAATATTTGTGTGAAGTTTGGCGAGAATTGGATAAAAATTGCGGATTTGTATAAAGGACATACAGACAGATAAACAGACACACACACAAACATCTTGCCTTTTATATATATATATATTAATTCAGATACTTCAATCCAAGGGAAAAAAGCAGAAACCCGTTCCTAATTAATATTAAAAATTTTATTTTAATATTAAAAAATGATACAGGAAGAGAGCTCCATGTAATAAAATATTACAGAGCAAATATATATTAAAAAAGGATTAATTCAAAGATGTTGAATGGCCATTTCGATATGAAGATCCCCACGGGGGATAACACATCACCTCGGCAACAGAAAAATCCTTTCAGACTAATTTTTCTCCAGTTTCTGAAAGGATTTTTCTGTTGCTGAGGTGATGTGTTATCCCCCGTGGGGATCTTCATATCGAAATGGCCATTCAACATCTTTGAATTAATCCTTTTTTAATATATATATATATATATATTATCGATTTTCTGCACTATTGTAAGAACTGCAACCTTCAAAATTCTGAATATCGTTTCTTATGTATTTGTCTATGAGTGTATCAAATTTGATTAAAATCGGAACACTCCTTCTATAACCCGATTTTTTCGATTATCGATTTTCGATATTTATCGGGGGTACCTCGACACAAAACCTAGCTAAGAACACTTGCAAACGCTTATAGTACAACTGTGTACATTTTCAAGAAAATCGGTTCAGCCGTTTAGGAGTCTATAGGTAACGGACAGACACACACACAGACACACGCACACACACACACACACACACACACACACACACACACACAGTTCCATTTATAAATAAGTTTAGATTTAGATATTCTTGTCTCCTTATACTCACTCACCATTCATTTGCTTTTCTTTCTTTTCTCTCTCTTTCGGCTCTGATTGTCAAAGAAAGAAATACTTGCGCAAAATTGGAATATCTGTTTCTTAGTTAAACGTGAAGATTACTCACTGAAAATCATCTTTCCTGGAAACGGATAGAATATGTGTTCAGCAGAAATACAAAAATAGAAATAGGTGTGAGACAAGGATGTGTCTTCTCAGCGGAGGAAATTCTGAGAGAATTAGAAGTCCTAACAGGGTCCATTATTTTCGGCCACAGGCTTAACAGTATAAGATATGCAGATGACACAGTGCTGATAGCAGACAGGAAACGGCAAAAGATCCTACAGAAGGTAGTGAAGGAGAGCAAGAAGAAAGGACTAAGCATAGACCGCAAGAAGACAGAATGCATGGTCATTAGTAAAAAGATGAGCCCAAAACTCAAATTACAGGTAGCGGTTACTAAAATCAAGCAGGTACAGAAATTTAAATAACTGGGAAGTGTTCTAACAGTGGACGGTAAGTGCAAGATCCGAATGCGTGGCCATGGACGCATTCCAGAATCTCGTATCGCGTTTAATACATTTTCAGAAGTATATATATATATATATAGTCATCCGCCGACAGAACTGTTTCGCTGTATCACAGCTCATCAGTACGGTTAGACAGATTGCTTTTCACCCAGGACTGAAACCCAACTGAATTGGCGTCAGTCGGCGATTCTACCGCTGAGCTACGGGCGCTACGGTAGAAGGTGGCAGACGTTTTAGCGTGTATATTATCATTATACACGCCCAATAGCTGAAAGTGTTCTAATTCATTGCTGAATGAACGATGCGTAGATGCCAGAGTAGCTATTGTTTTTCAAAGTCTTCCATTCTTCCAGAGTGCTCAATCAGGGTGAGAGCGTAAATAGTCATCCTATATATATATATATATATATATATATATATATATATGGGAAGTGTTTTAACAGAGGACGGAAAGTGCGATGCTGAAATCTGAAGCCGCATTGGAATAGCCAAAGACTTTCTAAAACCTAAGCAGAGTATTAAGAGATAGACAAACTTTGTTGGAAGCAAAGGAATGAGTACTGAACTGTGATGTGATATCTGTCCTCCTGTATAGAAATGAGTGCTGGACAATCTCCTCAAAGATGAAGGAGAGACTTGAAGCAACTGAAATGTGGCTCTGTGGATTCTGAGGATACCATGGACCGAAGATGCGAGCAACGGTGAGGTTTTGAAGAGAATGTAAACAAAAAGGAAACTTATACTTAACATAAGAAAAATAGAAAGGGGTGCAAGACAAGGATTTGTCTTCTCACCAGATTTATTCAACTTATGCAACAAGGCAATTCTGAGAGAATTAGAAATCCTACCAGGATTCATTATTTGTGACCACGTTTTAATATAACATATGTAGATGACAGTGCAGATATTGGAGTAGATAGACTAAACTATCGCCCGGTTCACACTCCACCCACATCTATTGAACAGGTGAAGAGGCTCATCCCTTGTTTCCTGTTTAGGATGCGGTTTCCGGTTTTCTCTTTTCTAATTTTCTCACTGTTTTTTTTGTTTTTGTTTTTTTTTTGTTTTTTCAATTGGAGTAGATAGACTAAACTATCTCCCGGTTCACACTCCACCCACATTTATTGAACAGGTGAAGAGGCTCATCCCTTGTTTCCTGTTTAGGATGCGGTTTCCGGTTTTCTCTTTTCTCACTCTTATGTATCCCTCTGCACATCAGTGGCGTTACCACCTTGCTTGGGGTGATATGATTAAAAAAAAAAGAAAAAAAGATAGACACAGAAACGAAACTACAAAAGCGAAGTAGAGTGAGAAGAAAAGACGAAGCATAAACTACAAGGAAACAAAATACATTGTTATCAGCAAAAGGATAAGTTCAAAATTTTGGGTAAACGTAATGAGGAAGGACAGCTTGGAAAATCTTACACTCATGGGACAGATAAAGAGAATGAGGGACACAAAATATTATGTTATATGATATCTGTCCTCCTATATAGGCAAGGCAATTACAGGTTGAAGATACTAAAATCAAGCAGGTACAGAAATTTAAATATCTGCGAATTGTTCTAAGAGAGAACAGAAAGTGTGACACGAAGGTTCGATTGCGATGGACAATGATACATTCCAAAAGATATTTTTAGAGACAGAAAAAAATTCGTTGGAAACAAAGAAAAAGTACTGAACTGTTAACCAGCATCTGTCCTCCAGTATGGCAGTGAATAAAGGACAATCTCCTCCATGATGAAGAGACTCGATGTAACAGAAATGTGGCTCTGCAGAAGGATACTGAGGATACCATGGACTGAATATGTGAGCAATGACAAGGTTTTTGAGAGAACTGAAACAAATGGAAGCTTATATTTTACATCAGGAAGAGGCACCTGAAATTTTGGGTTAACGTAATGAGGAAGGACGGCTTGGAAAATCTTACACTCACGGGATAGATAAAGAGAATGAGGGACACAAAATATTATGTTATGTGATATCTGTCCTCCTGTATAGAAATGAGTGCTGGACAATCTCCTCAAAGATGGAGAGATTTGAATCAACTGAAATGTGGCTCTACAGAAGGATAATGAGGATACCATGGACCGAATATGTGAGCAATGACGAGGTTTTTGAGAGAATTGAAACAAATGGAAGCTTATATTTTACATCAGGAAGAGGCACCTGATATTTTGGGTAAACGTAATGAGGAAGGACGGCTTGGAAAATCTTACACTCACGGGACAGATAAAGAGAATGAGGGACACAAAATAGCAGCACGTAACTTCCTTGATGTTATAACAAATGAATGGCGGTCCAGGGTTTGGGAGAAAAAAAAGACAAAGTTTATTTATACCTACAAGGAACAGGAAGATGTGGAGGGCTATAAAAATCTACGTCCTGAAGGGACACGGCAAATAAAAGAAGAATTCGTCTCTCAGAATGCAACGTGATTACTTGATAGTATGGCATAAGGACGAGGATTATCAAATACACTAAGTCCTAGTGTTTTTCTCAAACTATGGGTCGCAACCCACTGGTGGATCGCAAACGGAATGTTAGTGGGTCGAAAAAAGTTTTACTAGAATTAAGCATTAGCTTTAATTAAACGATATTTGTTAAGGTAGTTCAAAATTCGGGCTTTCATCGCCAGGCTGTTGTTGCATGAAGCAGTATGTTATTTTGACAAGCTTAACGAATCAGGGATGGTCATGCTCTCAATTTAATCATTTGTCATCGTAAAAAGGAAATCAGTTTTCACCTATTCATATAAATAATATTTTTTTTATATTCTTTCATGTGTGTTTGCCCAGTAAATTTAAGTGGGGCACCATAAGCTGTGCTCGCGAATAGTGGGTCGTGATTCTAAACTGTTTGAGAACCCATGCACTAGGATAGTCAGCGCGACTAACTTGTTAGCCACGACCACGTGTTGGGGCTTTCTTTATGTTTTAAAGAGATTTTATAGAGATTAGTTTGAAATGATTTGTTTTTAACATTATTTTTTTATCGATACTCGTATTTAAGTAGATATTCTGTTTAATCAAAGAGTATATATATATTTAATTTATTTCTACCTGTCTGATTATTTACAATAAATTTTTGTTACGAAAATGTGTGTCATTCGGCAGAATTAGAACCTGCGACTCTTATCCATGAAGGAAACCACCAGTTGATCTGGCTTAGACCACTCGACCACGAATGACGAAGTTAAATTAAGCCTATAACACAATTTTCGAATTCATCGTAATAACCATCTCTGCTCTGAAATGTATCGTAATGTCAACAAATGTAAACATGTTACGGAAATTAACGAAAATTAACGAAACTGGTTATAAACAACCGACAATTTGAAATGATTTGTTTGAACATTATTTTTTTATCGATATTTAAGTAGATATTCTGTTTATAATCAAACAGTATATATATATTTATTTCTACCGGCCTGATTATTTACGATAAATTTTTGTTACGAAAATGTGTGTCATTCGGCAGGATTAGAACCTATATAATATATATTTACATTTATATATTAATTGAAGCTTATGCGTAATTCTAGTAAAACTTTTCCCGACCAACTAAGATTCCAAATAACAAATAATTTCAGAGATTAGTTTATATGTCTCCACAAAAGTGCAAGTATCTGTTACTTTGTTATGCCTGTACTCATTCTATCCTAGTGAACTGCTTGTCACTTCCGAACGTGGGCGATCGTGGAGGCCCACAATTTACTCCCCTTTGTAGTTTTTAATAAATTGTGTCTTCTTCTTCTTCTATGTGCCCTGTCCCTTCAGGACGTAGGCGATCATGGCTCTCTACGTCTCCCTATTCCTTGTGGCTCTTAGTATGTTTGCTCCTGTTGCTCCTGGCAACCCCCGTTCCGTCATCCACCTGATCAGTCCCTGCAAATATGTTATCCGCTGCCTTCCTCTGTCTCTCCTTCCTTCTATCAGTCCAGTCAGTATCAGGTTCTCCAGGCTCTCCTTCCTCATTGCATGTCCCAGGAACTTCAGTTGTCTCTTCCTGATGCTCAGCATCAATTTCCTTTTTGTTGCCATTCTTTCTAACATCTCGTCGTTGCTTGTATGCTCAGTCCATGATATCCGTAGCATCCTTCTGTAGAACCACATTTCGGCCGCTTCTAGTTTTGTCCTCATTTTCGATGATATTGTCCAGCATTCACAGCCGTATTGAAGAACTGACATCACGTAGCAGTCTAGAACTTTTTTCTTCGTTTCTATTGAGATTTTCCTGTGTGTTAGTATTTTGCTCATCTTCTGGAACGCGTCCTTTGCCACGCCAATTCGCCTTCGGATTTACCTGTACTACTATCCATTGACACAAGCTTGCAGGGTACATTATACATTGTTTTCCTCTGTCCTTCTTGCCTCCCATTTTTTGGGAGTACCTCTCCTCCTTTCTAGATTTAGTCAGTCAGTTAAGTACCATACGCGATACACGCTTGGTCGATCATGTCGCAAAAGAGACATCACGGACTAGGCAGAACATTATCCCGCAGTAGGTTGCCATTACTTTCTGCAGGAGACTGGTTACCAGCCAAGGCTGTAGAACCCTATCTTTCCTGTTATTTAATCCATAACTGGAGGAAAGAGACGGATTAATACCTTTCTCAAGGGTATTTGCGCGGAAGTGAATGCAAGAAATTCAACTGGAACTCGAACTCTGCTCCTCAATTTCTCGTTCCGAGCCGATATCCACTGCACCACAACGCACACCCCTTTCCACATTAAGTGCTCGAAATATTCTAATAGTTTCATTCTGATGTTAACTATAAGTGCCCTTTTTGTTTCCATTTTCTCTAAAAACCACATCGTTGCTCACACGTACGGTCCATAATATTCTCAGCATTTTTATATATATTTCTGCTGCTTCAAGTCTTTTCTTAATCTATGAAGAGATTGCCCAACATTCGCTACCATACAAGAAGACAGATATTATGTAACAGTTCAGTACTCTTTTCTTTGACTCTAATCAAATGTTATATTTCTTAATATTTTCCTTAGCTCTTGAAAGGCATTATTTGCTGTCCCAGTGTGCATTCTGATTTCAGTGTCACACGTTCTGCTTTTTATCAAAACATTTCACAAATATTTGGATTGCTGTATTTGTTTGATTCTAGTATCTCAGCTTGTAATTTGAATATTGAACTGATCATAGATAGATAGATATTAACAAACTGGGATAGATAGATAGATAGATAGATAGATAGATAGATAGATAGATAGATAGATAGATAGATAGATAGTGACGGATGGATGGAGAGTGAGAAAAAGAGAGTCAGATTGAGATAGATAGATAGATAGATAGATAGATAGATAGATAGATAGATAGATAGATAGATAGATTGTTGTATAAGCAATACAATCACTTCGCATATTATGAAAGTTCTCTGTGTGTGGATGTGTGAAAAGAAAACTCCGAGCAAGCAGAAAGTAGAAGAAACTTTTACAAAATAAATGAAACAAAATTTAAAATAAAACTAAAGAAAAACATTGATTTCCTTTTTAGACTCCCTGTTATTATCGTTATAAATTGTTTTCGTTCATGTCCTCCAAAATACAAATGGTCTTATTGTCAGTTCTCCTTATTCATCATTTCCGAGTCAAGCCAAATCATTTCCGTCCAACCTGCTAGCAAAGCACTTATTTGTTTTTATTTCAAAAGAGCTCCAACATCATTATTTAATGTCTTTGTCTCTCTCGCTAGGTTTTTCCTTCTTTTCTTTCTCCCTCCCGACTCAGCCTTTTCCGGATTTTATACACACATACACGCTCGTACGCTTAAGCACACACACACACACACACACACGTGCGCGCACACACACGCGCACACACACACGCACACACACACACACGCGCGCGCACACACACACACACACGCGCACACACACACACGCGCACACACACACACACACACACACACACATACATATATATATATATAATTATGCATGTGTACGTGTGTTTATATGCTCTTACATATAGAGATAAAAAATTATTTATGTTATACATCTACCTCAAATCTATCGATACTTACATTTATATATATATATATATATATATATATAGAGAGAGAGAGAGAGAGAGAGACAGACAGACAGACAGAAAGGGAAGGGGGAGAGAGAGAGATTAAGAATAAATATACATTTGTTCTTCACCGTTTGATGAGGAGCAAATGTATATTTATTCTTAGTATAAATTTTAGCCCAGTTACTTCAACCACATTTTTTTTGCCACAAACACTCCCTGTGCACGATATATATATATATATATATATATATATATATGGGATTAATGCAAATAATATTTGTCACTTAGCATATTGAACTGATGATATTATATTCAGCACTTCGACTGCTGAGTTTTCAAACTTTTTTTTAATTGTTCAATCCACTCGTCAGAAGGCTTCAACAACTACCTGACATTTTTCTCATTTTTCGTTATATTTATACTAAATTTGATATAAATAATTGACGCGCTAGTTGGCATGCCATTATTATTGGCGTTCGGTTTATTTTTTTCTTCGTGTGTGTGTCGTTCGGTTTATTTTTTCTTCGTGTGTGTGTGTGTGTGTGTGTGTGTGTGTGTGTGTGTGTGTGTGTGTGTGTGTGTGTGTGACTACATGCGTAGGTGTATAAATCAAATGTCGTGGTAATTTTTCCTTTGCATTATTTTTCTGACTCCTTATCCGCTCTCTTTTCTTACCTTTCATCTTTCGGCTCAGAGCGTCAAAAATAATGTGACAATGTTATTTCCCGTATCACAGACAGAACAGTTTTTAGGTTTTTAGAGCAATTTGTTTTCCCAAATGACGTAGGGTTTTCTTATCTTAGGGTTATTTCAGAAATATAATCTATCTATAATCTATATTTATTGTTTTTGTTATTATACATGTCATGATACATTAAGTCTCCATAATGGTATTTGTGACGCTACACATGTTTCGAGTCTAAGATTGACTCTCTTCAGGCGAATAAATTTGTGGTTTTACGTATCGAGTTCCTTTTGTTTCTGATCGCCAAGTTGTTGTTTTATAAATAAGAAAGTAGAAAAAATAAGAAAATAAATAAAATCAGTAAAATAAAATAAAATAAGATAAAATAAATCAAATGTTGGCACGTTGAATGGTTTGTTGCGAGAAAAGAAGCTGTGGAGTAGAATTTGCGTTTACAATTTATTTGTTTCACAGTAAAAGGGTGGGACCTAGTTGCTAATCTTGTGGCTCGAGGAAATTCGTATATAGGGGGTACCAGTGAGCTAAGAAGCCGTGAAAGTATTTGTAGAAGAGACACAGGGAAGCCACACTGCGTCGGTGAGAAAGCGACTGTATCCTAGATGCCAAGTCGGGATCGATCACATTACAGATTCTCCGTTGGATTTGGTCGAGGACACCTAAGTGGATAGCAGGAGCACCGGACCAGATATAGCAGCAATATTCAATGCACGGGCGGATGGTAGATTTGTATATGTACAGGATTGTTTTGGAGGGGAAAAACTTCCTGGCCCTACACAGAGAACCCGACTTTCTTAGCAGCGGATTTAGCTATGGATTTTCTATAGTTATTCCACTTGAGGTCTGATGTGAGAGTTAATCCGAGGAGAGGTAGCGTTTTACTTTCAGGGAGAGAAGCCTGATCCATGGTAATGGGCCGGAGGGACGATTGTCTGTGGTGGTTATAAGATAGCAGCTTCGTTTTGGAAGCATTAAATTTAGCGAGCCATTTCTTACCCTAGTCCACCGCGGAATGGAGGTAATTTCAAGCTCGGCAGCGAGGTTTGCTTTGTCAGTCTCGATATGAAGTCATATGCTGATAATATATATATATATATATATACATATGAAGTCATATGCTGATATAAAAAATATAATAAAATTAAGAAGTTATGAAATATCTGGTAGAAAATATGACAGAAATGAAAAAAAATAAGATCGTTAAATAGATATGTGACAACTGAAAGAATGATAGATAGATAGATAGATAGATAGATAGATAGATAGATAGATAGATAGATAGATATATAATTTTGGGTTGTTTTGAGGAATACTTGAATGACAAATTAAATATGTTTATATGTCTGCACTTGCGGGTGATTTTATTTTTCTTCTTTAATAGTTTAGTTTTATTTGTAATTTTTGTTTAAAAATGAGTAATTATTTGTATTTTTTCTATAGTTTAGATAGATAGATAGATAGATAGATAGATAGATAGATAGATAGATAGATAGATAGTATAGAATAGAATGACTTAAAATATTTTTATAATAATCTAAACTTATTTATTAATGGAACTTTGTCTGTGTGTGTGTGTGTGTGTGTGTGTGTGTGTGTGTGTGTGTGTGTGTGTGTGTGTGTGTCCCCGTTACCTATAGAATCCGAAACGGCTGAACCGATTTTCTTGAACATTTACACAGTTGCACTATAAGCGTCTGCGAGTGTTCTTAGCTAGGTTTTGTGTCGAGGTATCCCCGATAAATATCGAAAATCGATAATCGAAAAAATCGGGTGATAGAAGGAGTGGTCCAATTTTAATGAAATTTGTTACACACATAGACAAAGACATAAGAAGCTATATTTAGAAGTTTCAAGGTTGCAGTTGTTACAATAGTGCAGAAAATCGATTATATATATATATATATATATATATATATATATAAGGCAAAATGTTTGTGTGTGTGTGTTTTTCTGCCTGTATGTTTGTATTTTTTTCAGCCCTTTTATTTTAGTTTTTGCTTCGGGTTTGGTAGGTAGGTATCATTGTAGTTCTTAGTCTCAGACATGATACCATCTACTCAGAGGATTTATTTAGCCTTCAAAATTCAGTTTACGACGAAAACAACTTATTTGATATCGATACCAGAAAATCAAAATTTGACTTACATCCATTCATTTTTCTTTCAGTCTACGGTTTCGCTTTAACTGGAAACAACTATTGCTTTTTAGTCTTTCATGCCAACGTCCAAAGAGTCTGAGCCCCATGACCATGGATTAGTTTTAAAGCTTTCATTACACCTGAGCAACTGCTAGTCGCACACACACACACACACACACACACACACACACACACACACACACACAGAGTTTTGGTTTATATTTCCATGAAAACTTATATGGCAAAGTGATTATTTTACTATATTTCTGCACTTATCATTAATTTCATTTTTTATTTAGTAGTTTTGTTTTAGATGTAAAAGTAATTATTTGTATTTTCTTGCAAGACTATTTTAGATAGATAGATAGATAGATAGATAGGTAGATAGATAGATAGGTAGATAGATAGATAGATAGAGTAGAATAAAATTATGTTCTTCGTCTACGATTATGTGCAGTGTTCATCAATGTTAATTTTTCAACAAATAATGGGCATCGGTGAAGAGTAAACATTTTTTACGTTAATCAGAAAATTCAATTTGCACAAACAATCACAACAATCACAATCTCTACGCATTTTTTTTTAATACTCAGAAACGCCTATTAAACTTTGACTTCCGGTTGAAAATCTCTTATCCGGAAATGACAAATTAGTCCAACAAGCTATTCACAGTAACGCACTAGTGAAGACCTGTTGTAAATGGACGAAATTTGCGACAATTTCTTTTCTTTTTTTTTTATTCTTTTTGTGTTTTTTTTTTTTCTCTACTTCTCATTTTCGCCCAAACTGCTCCAATTTTATTAACAGTGAGAAAAAAAATTAATGTCGATAAGATAATCATTTTTAGCCATGATAATGCTAATTATGTAGGCGAGATAGAAAATATAGACAAGAAAAATTATATAAGATGAAAATATATTAGCTTTATTTTTATCTTTTTTTTTTTTTTCCATTTCGTAGTATGGAACATTATTGAGGGTTGATGTTTGAAAAAGTAATGATGTCAAAACGGAGGTCATTTTTCATTGTGTTGTTTTACAGTTTGTCCGCAAGAATGGCCAAGTCAGAGAGAAAAAAAAATAATAAGTAAAAATTGCAAAACACGGCATTTGCTTCATAAACGTACAAGTGAAATCTTCCTGTTTATTTCTTTACACATATACACGCAACATCTTTCTCTCTCACTCCCCTCTTTCTTTCTCTTTCGTTTTTTCTCTCTATTTCTTTTTCTCTCTTTCTCTCTCTCTCTCTTTTTCTTTTTCTCTCACTTTCTCTGTCCCTACTTTATCTGTCTTTCTCTCAGTCTCACTCTCTATTGCTTTTTTTCTCGCTGTCTCTCTCCCTTTCTCTCACGTACCCGCACACTAGATAACAACAGACTGAATAGATTGACAGAAACTGGTATATATATATATATATATATATATATATATATATATCAGCATGCGGTGTAGATATAGAAGACTCCAAAGCAGTGTCCTGTATATAAAGTGGTAGGATAACTCTCTCAGAGAGCTCTAAATATATATGTATATAAATACATATAGAGCAACTACAAGAAAAAATTAAGGCAGATACGTTATTTCATGGTAACTAGGAACTATAGGCCTATTTCAGGCGAAACATCATCAGTTTCCGTCTTTATTGTACAGAAGATTTCATGTAAAATCTTCTTTACAATAAAGACGGAAGCTGATGATCGTTCGCCTTAAATAGGCCTATAATTCCGATTTACCATGAAATAACGTATCTGCCTTAATTTTTCTTATATATATATATATACATGTGTGTGTGTGTGTGTGTGTAGTGTTAAATGATGCTTAATGCCAACATTATTGTTTTCTTTCAGTTGTTTACTAGTAGAAAGGCATTTTAGGCAAGCAGGTTTTGTCAGAATGTGCTCGATATCAAGATAGAGTTATGACATTAATAGAATGTGGAGGAGCTTTTTCCTTAACTGAGCAGTGCTGTTTCAGTCATTGCAACTTCGAAGTTTCATGAAAGCATTATGGTGATGTCTTCGCCCTTCAGGGATTTTGTTATCTCTGGTGTTGTTTTCCATTCTTTTCGTATTTATATGAAGTTTGCTGTAATTTGTAATCTGCGTGTGTGAGTGATACTTTTTGCCTGGGGAAGGAAACAAATTCAGGCACAACAGCAGAAAATAAAATCCTGGAGAGTGAAAATATCACAAAAATGCTTTCACGAAACTTCAAAGTCCGCATGACTAAAATAGCACTGCTATATATATATATATATATATGTGTGTGTGTGTGTGTGTGTGTGTGTGTGTGTGTGTGTGTGTGTGTGTGTTTGAATGTGATATATGTTTGTATACATAAATGTATATGTCTACACACACACGCACACACACATATATATATGTCTATAAATATATATATATATATACATATATATATGTATATAAATACAATGATATATATATATATATATATATATATATATATAGAGAGAGAGAGAGAGAGAGAGAGAGAGGAAAGACAGAAATATATATTAAAATAAAATATCGTACATTGAGTACTGTTCTTAATAAAATAGTGCTCCATGCAGTATAACACACCTATTATAAGATAGATAGATAGATAGATAGATAGATAGATAGATAGATGTGTATGTATGCATGTATGTATACATGTCCAGTTCGTAAACGGCGAGGATAATCCAACAAGATGAGCTTAATATAAAATATTAAGTGTTATATTTATATAGAGAGCTCAGTGGATGTTTTTCAGAGCAATATGAGATTTATAAAGGAAAACTCAACACAACATTTAAATTGGTTATAAATTATAATTTATTTCAGTAATCTAAATTAGCTCATTTCATCAGACCATACAATATTCGTTCTTTGGGACAAAGATTTCTGTCGGAATGAGCATTTCCCGTAACTAAAGAGAGTAATATAAGAAATAAGAAAAAAGGTAAAAGGAAAAAAGCGTTAGGTCAGAGGTATTACCGTCATCCCAGTTGGGGGTATTCAGACCAGTCGCGAAGATGTTGACCACTAAGTCATTAACCGCCTATTTCTAATTCCATGGATGCGTATGTATGTGTAACACCACAAATTAACACGCCCATGTACACTAACTTATATCCACATACACACATGTATCCACATATGTACATACAAATGTGACTGTGACTGTGAATGTGACTGTGTTTATGTTTATACATACCTATCAGTCAGTTAAGTGCCATGCGCGATACGCGCTTGGGCGACCATGTATCGAAAGAGACATGACTGACTGGGCAGAAGATTATCCCGCAGTAGGTTGCCATTGCTTTCTGCGGTAGACTGGTTGCCGACCAAGGCTATAGAACCTAATCTGTCCTGTTACTTGACTCATAGCTTGAGGCGGAAGAGATGTATTATATTAAGCAGTAATTATCAGTTTATTACATCGTAACAATAGAAAACTGACCTCCCACTTTATGTCCAGTAGAAGCCATTAATCATGATTCCAACTATTATATTCAGTCAGTCAGTTAAGTGTCATACGTGAAACATGCTTGGGCGATCACACGCTTGGGCGATCATGTCTCTTTCGAGACATGACTGACTGGGCAGAAGACTGCGGTAGACTGGTTGCTGTCCAAGGCTATAGAACCCATTCTGTCCTGTTACTTGACTCATAGCTTGAGGCTGAAGAGATGTATTATATTAAGTAGTAATTAATGGGGGATCAGTTTATTACTTCATAACAATAGAAAACTGATCTCCCACTTTATGACCAGTAGAAGCTTTAATCATGATTCCAACTATTATATTCAGTCAGTCAGTTAAGTGCCATACGTGAAACACGCTTGGGCGAGCATGTCTCGAAAGACTGACTGGGCAGAAGATTATCCCGCATTAGGTTGCCATTGCTTTCTGCGGTAGACTGGTTGCCGACCAAGGTTATAGAACCCAATCTGTCCTATTATTTAACCCATAACTGGAGGGAAGAGGCGGATTAATACCTTTCCCAAGGGTATTTGCGCGTAAGTGAATGTAAGGAATTCAACTGGAATTCGAACACGGTTCCCCGATTTCTCGTTCAGAGCCGATATCCACTGCGCCACAACGCACATCCATACATACCTATAGACTTACATTTATTCATGTCCATATTCTGTCCTAACTCTTTTTTTCCTTTTTCCTTTTTTCTTATATTTCTCTCTTCAGTTAAAAGAAATGCTTATTCCGGCAAAAACTTTTGTACTAAATGGAAGGAATATTGTGTGGTCTGATGAAATGAGCTAATTTAGCATATGGAAATGAATTATAATTTATAACCAATTTAAATAATGTGTTCAGTTTTCCTTTATATATATATATATATATATAACCATATTATCACTCACCGGAGGTTAAATCGTAGTTTTAAGCACAACATCGCGTTAACCAGATATTTTTATCAAATTTTAAACTACGTAACGCTTAGTCTTCACCTGAAGATTGCGGTGTTTATGAAAATCCGAGTCTTGCTACTGGTGAGGTAAATAAACAGAAATATATATATAACAGTTTAAACCTAGCCTAAATAAAATAAATTTCGACACCTCTACTAACATACTTCAATGCCTATAATCGATGGGAGAGGTCATAGTTATTATACTTACACCCTACACCCATAGTAGCAGCAGCTCCCAGACCAATCCCTCATGCCACTAACACTCAATTGACCAAAAACCCACTACCATCATTACTTCTCGGCCTACAGCCATGTGCGACACAAAAAATGGACCTGTCTAATTTTCTCTGTATAACTCCACTCTGTTAATAATAATTTAAATGTTCCATGTTCACTGAACATTGAATGTTCATCCTTTGATAATGGCTTATGTAAGCCGAAAGCTCAGACCTGATAAAAAAATCAACAATTATTGTGATTTCTTATCGTCTTTCCATGACAACACTATCAAGCTAATCAGATCATACGAACGGATCTTACACAAAATAAATAGACAGAACGTGTCTATATTATTCAATGAAACCTGTATTAATGAAAAAATGCTGCCAAAATACACACACAATATATATATATATAGCGATCTTTATTTTTACTCCTTTTTTTTGGGAGGGGGGGGCCTTGTTCGTGAATTTTATCCGTGTAAAATCTTCTGTACAATAAAGACAGAAGCTGATGATGGTTCGCCTGAAATAGGCCTATCGTTCCGATTTACCAGGGAATAACGTGTCTGCCTTAATTTTTTTCATATATATATATATATATATATATATATATATTCCATTTGTAAACGAGTTATTCCGCTACCCAGGTTTCTACCATGAGTGATTTCTTCAGACACCACTCATGGTAGAAACCTGGGTGACGGAATAACTCGTTTACAAATGGAAAATATTCAAAAGTTATACAATATAATTGTATCGAACACTTTGCAATACAAATGTGTACTGGTCTAACCTTATTATGACCAGAAACCTAGTATTGACCAATCAATCAATCAATATATATATATATATATATATATATATATATATATATATAATTTTTTATGTGTTCTTATGATTTTTTCATTTCAGCACTCAAATTATACAAGAATTGTTCGACGGTTTTGGTTTTTGGAGCTTTTCGGCTATACTTTTAGCCATTATTGATGACTATGTGCAAAGTTTATGTATATACAGTCATGTGTATGATTCTATATACATAATCTTCGCACATATTTAGTTATAAGTAAAACAAAATTAATTCCCTACTAATTTCTTTGGTAAAAAGTAAGTTCCACACCGTAAGATTCTTTTCAACAACCACTACTTTGTGAAACAGACTCCTGAGTGGATACTCCCCTGATAGTTACAATATTAACCTCTTCAAGCCGTGTATCAATTATAATCTATACACCATATCCTTATAAGCTACATTTCTAATATCTTCCGTTTACATTCATATCACACACCTCATTCAGTAATTCCCTTCCTTGAGTGGCTCTTTGAGCTTGTATTGGGTAAACTTTAAGTAAAAGCAATCTATGATTTATTTTTCTATATCAGATCTGCAAGATGAGGATCAATTTTAAGCTTTACGAAAAATTAAATTAATAATTTGTACAAAAATGAAGATTAAATTTTTAATCTTACGTGATTTTCGGGACACCCCAGTTAGATTCCATAAGAAAATTTCCCCTTTGGCCTTGTTATCTTTTTAATAATGTTAAACCCTATTAAAATGACATAATCCAGCATTACGCCGATAACAAACACTGACACATGAATATTTCAGGATAAATTTTTCTTTGATATGTCACACACGAAGCAATCTTATGCATCTTTTTAATCAGATTCTTATATGACTGAATTTAGCGTTAATTCTAGAATATTTAAAGCACGTACCGCTATATAGGATGTGCGTTGTAGTGCATTTGATATCGGCTCGGAGCGAGAAATCGGGGAGCCGGGTTCGAATTCCAGCTGAATTCATTGCATGCACTTACGCGCAAATACCCTTGGTCTATTCCTTCCAGTTTTGGGTTAAATAACAGGATAGATTGGGTTGTATAGCCTTGGTCGGCAACCAGTCTACCGCAGAAAGCAATGGCAACCTACTGCGGGATAATCTTCTGCCCAGTCAGTCATGTCTCTTTCGAGACATGATCGCCCAAGCGTGTATCACGTATGGCACTTGACTGACCGTTATATATATATATATATATTGTCATCCGCAGACAGACCTGTTTCGCTGTATCACAGCTCATCAGTACGGTTAGACTCCGATGATATATATATATATATATATATATATATATATATATATATATATATATCATAAATAAACCGGGTCTTTGCAAACAAATGAAAAAAAAAAAACTATGCGTTCTCTTGTGTTATTTAGTGGGCAGTGAGTAAATTGTTTTCACTTTTATACTCTATTGGAGTAGGATGTGTGTCGCAGTGCAGTGGATATCGGCTTGGAATGAGAAATCGGATGGCCGAGTTCGAATATCAATCGCATTTGTTGTATTCACTTACGCGCAAATACCCAGCTATGGGCTAAATAACCGGACAGATTGAATCCTTTAGCCTTTGTTGGCAACCAGTCTACCGCATAAAGTAATGGCCGCGTACTACAGGAAAATCTTCTGCCCAAAAATCTTATCTCTTTCGAGACATGATCGCCCAAGCGTGTATCCCGTATGGCATTTAACTGATTGACCCTTTTAGAAACGTTTCTCTTTTATTTGCAAATTATTTTTACAATAAATTATTTTTTTAATCATGGTTTATCCTTGCTTTCCTGTTCTAGTATGTCTCTATGGTTAGACTTCTGTCAATTTACTTCTCTGAAGAAGTGTTGGCTGAAAGGATCCTAAGATCGAGGGAAAAAACAAAATATCTCCCAAATTATTCAAAATATGTGTGTGTGTGTGTGTGTGTGTGTGTGTGTGTGTGTGTGTGTGTGTGTGTGTGTGTGTTACAGTGGAAACGGGCGACAAGGAAAATTTATTAATTTTTTTTCTGCGTTCTAACGTTTCCTTTTTGCTGGAGATAAGAAATGTAAATATATTCAGTGATTACATTCCTACGCTCTTTCATCTATTTCTCTGGCCATTCTCAAAGGTGTTATATTTCTGCTGTTGTTATTTTATCCTCACACAGAAACATAACACCCTTGAGAATGGCCAGAGAAGTGACTGAAAGCGCTTGGGAAAGTAATTACGGAACATTTTTACGTTCCTTATCTCCAGCAAAAAGGAAAAGTTAGAATACAGGCAAAATTAAATTAAAAATTAAAAAAATTTTCCTTGTCGGTCGTTTTCAATGAAACATGCGTAAAAGAAAGGTTACTGTCCAAATATACATTAACATACACACACACACACATACAAACTCACACACACACACACACACACACACACACACACACACACACACACACACAAACTCACACACGCACGCAAACTCACACACACACACATATGGTGGTCCAAAAGTAGATGTCGATGTGGAATAGGCTCATGTATAGGTTATATTATATTACAATGGTGTTTTTGTTTTCAACAAGAGGGGCTTCCCCCACATTATTCAAGAGCAGTTCCTGAGTATCTTGATGAAACATTTCCTCTCTTATATATTCACGACAAGTTCTTGTTATAATTCAGTTTCTCAAATTTGACCACGTATTATTAGAACATATTTTTGGAATGCTTGAGTTTGTATGTTTATACATATTTCCAACAAGATAGGACCACTCCACTGTATTCAAAAGCGATTTCAAAATGAACGTAATTTTATTTTAATTTAGATATATATTTATAAATGGAACTTGTGTGTGTGTGTGTGTGTGTGTGTGTGTGTGTGTGTGTGTGTCCGTTACCTATAGACTCCAAAACGGCTGAACCGATATTCTTGAAAATTTACACAGTTGTACTATAAGCGTCTGCGAGTGTTCTTAGCTTGGTTTTGTGTCGAGGTACCCCAGATAAATATCGAAAATCGATAATCGAAAAAATCAGATTAGAGAAGGAGTTGTCCGATTTTAATCAAATTTGATACACTCATAGACAAAGACATAAGAAACGATATTCAGAAGTTTCAAGGTTGCAGTTCTTACAGTAGTGCAGAAAATCGATAATATATATATAAAAGGCAAGCTGTTTGTGTGTTTGTCTGTTTATCTGTCTCTATGTCCTTTATACAAATCCACTATTTTTATCCGATTCTCACCAACCTTCACACAAATATTTTTTTTTAGGCTGAGTCTGAGCTCCAGGACTATGGATTAGTTTTAAAGCTTTTATTGCACCCGAGCAACGCCGGGCTATACTGCTAGTATTTCTATCAAAGTGTATTTTTATACTTTCATAGTGTTTTGACCCCTGTTTGGGGGTTAACTATTTGCACATAGATGGGACCCTAACAGGTGCTACCACTCCGGGTCAGGGTGAACCTGAGAACAACGGCAATTAAGAGGTGGTTCCATGCTCCTCACAACCTCCCAATCAGAGGCCTTGCTGCCGGATGCAGTTTACCGTCATGCCCAGGACTAATAGCATGTATGGAATTTGCTGGGGAACGCATGTTTGAACCCTGTCGGAGAGTGTAAATATTTATTTAATTATATTTCTCGAATATTGAAGCCGGTAGACCAAAATAAATAAATATGTAGAGGTAGATGGTTAATGTTTTTTGAATTGGCCTTGTGTGAAATATAACCAAACTTACTACAACTGGGGGATGTGCGTTGTGGTACAGTGGATATCGGCTCGGAACGAGAAATCGGGGAGCCGAGTTCGAATTCCAGTTGAATCCATTGTATTCACTTACGCGCAAATACCCTTAGGAAAGGTATTAATCCGTCTCTTCCTTCCAGTTATGGGTTAAATAGCAGGACAGATTGGGTTCTATAGCCTTGGCTGGCAACCAGTCTACCGCAGAAAGCAATGGCAACCTACTGCGGGATAATCTTCTGCCCAGTCAGTCATGTCTCCTTAGAGTCATGATCGCCCAAGCGTGTATCACGTATGGCACTTAACTGACTGACTACAACTTACAGGTTTTTTCCAGAATTGTCAGAAGGTTATCCGGTGGTGTGGATTTGTGAAAGAATAAAAGTATACCTGTTGTAGGTTTAAAATAGAAATTTATTAATAGAAAAGAATAACATGAATTGGTAGAAGTTAAATGTTCAATGAGAAACAGTATTAAGAAGTTAAGGGTATCAAGAGTTCGTAGTAGCAACTTGTGTGTGTGTGTGTGTGTGTGTGTGTGTGTGTGTGTGTGTGTGTGTGTGTAAGCATTATGGTTGGGTAGGAGTGTCTTTGAAATATTCGCTCAGTCTTAAAGGCTTCCGTGCGGTTATCAAATATAAGAAAAGGTAGATGGATGAAGAGGAAGACAGTGAGAGAGAAAGAGAGAGGTAATAATAATGATCGCTTGACGTTTGTCAAGGGTACATGTTAATTACGCTTGTCTCCTTTCTCTGCGGCAAGTTACTTGTTCACCACTACTGTTGCCTGGTATTGAACTCACCACTCCTTGGGTCAAGTCACAGGAACTAACCAACGTTTATATCCACAGGGCCATGTGTCCTTAAAGACACATAGACTACCAGAAGCGGCTCTACTACGCAAGGAATGAAGATCATATACCCAGTGATTGTAATAAAGGTTTCGGTTTTAAATTCCTGACGAAGGCCGGAGCGTACAACGGCCGAAACGTCGTACAAATGGCAACAAAGATGAGGACAATAGTCCAAATAATGTAAATATTGTAAAAAAAGAATATATGCAAATATTGTTTTCACAAGAAACAATATTTCTTTATCTAAACCTGAATCCGAATTCCTTTCATTGTTAACACGCCATATTAAGTTCTACCGTCCGTAGAATTTACGCAATGTATCAGCTGCGTGTTGGTGGCGTTTGGCCCAGTGGTTAGCACAAAATACTTGAGATATGAGGTTCCATCCCGAATACCTGAATCTTCAGCCGAGCTTGAAAAGAATTTTTCCTCGGGGTAGGAGTGTATTGGGGAGGAGCAATTATCAATTACATTTTTTTTCGCTTATTACAATTTGTACCCATTTTATCGTTTGTCCTTTTGTTGTCTGAAATGACACCGGCGAGCGTTAGTGAGTCACCATTTACTTTTGTGCCTTTTTCTCTTCTCGTCTCTATTTGTCTCCTCCCTTCGTTTTTTTTCCTTCTTTTCGTTACTCCTCTCTTTTCACTTTACCGTCATTTTCTTTTTTCGTCATCTCCTACACCGCCCCCTCTCTCTCTCATTTATTCTCTTTCTCTATTTTTTCTCGTCGATGATTCACCAATTGCTTTTACTTCTTTTTCTCTCTCTTCTGTTTCGATTTTGGTATTGCTTTTCTTTCTTTATTTCTTTATTTCTTTCTTTCTTTCTAATTTTCTGTTTAACTGCTTTGTCGTCACCATTTACTCTTTCTAATTTCCACTCTCTCTCAACCTCAATTATTCTCTCCCCCCCTCTCTCTCTCTCTCTCTCTCTCTCTCTCTCTCGTTAGTAACCAATTAACGTAACCTCTTCATATTTCTCTTCGACTTGGGTTTCTTCTCGTTTTTCTTTCTTTCTTTCTTTCTTTCTTTCTTTCTTTCTTTCTTTCTTCGGTTTCTTTTTCTTCTCTCTCTTTCTCTCTCCTTTTCTCTTTTTAATTTCTATCATACACCTCCACTTTATTTTTCCTTTCTCTCCAATTTTTTTCATTACGAATTTTCCCTTCCCTCTATTTTCACCTTTTCCTTTAAAATCTCTTTCTTTTTTTCCTTGTTCTTTTTCATCTCACCCCCACCCCACCCGCCACTCCGTACCTCATCTTTCTCTTTTTTCCTTTACTTTCTGTTACTTTCTTTCTGTTTCGCGTCCGTCCCTTTGCACTCGCCGCACCTTGCCTTTCAAATGATCGACAGAATTAATGCATTAATTTTTTTCCCGCCATTCTAATTATCGACCGCCAATTATTAGCGACATAAACCGGCGCCATCTTGAAACGGGGCTACTGTCATTCAATGCAAAAGAAAGTAAAAAAGCCATCCTCACTTATCTGGGAAATACAGCAGGCAAGCAATCTATGACGGAAAGCTGAATAAGGAGTGGGAAAGACGAAGACAAAATGACTGTTCGGTATCCAAAAAATATAGATAAATAATATCAGAGTTCAAAATACAGTAACTTTATCCCATGGGTAACCGCTCTGAGGTTACTACTTTGGGCTCGAAAAGATAAAGTCTATAGCTAAAAGAAGCTACCTGACGAATTGGACAATACTAAATCGCCAACTAAGCACTTAAACTTATCCATAATTTCATTTTCTTCTTGTTCTTCTTGGTGCTATGTACTTCCATGACGTAGGTGAAAGACGAAGACAAAATGACTGTGAGGCTACTACTTTGGGATCGAACAGATTAAGTTTATAGCTAAAAGAAGCTACATGACGAATTGGACAATACTAAATCGTCAACTTTCTTCTTCTTCTTTTTCTTCTTCTTCTCCTTCGTGCTATGTACTTCCGTGACTTAGGTGATCATGGCCCCCAACGACATCCAGTCTATTGTTGCTCTGAGTAAATTTGGCGCTTTACAATCCCTCTTTGCTGCTGTCCTACCATCTATTCACACAAACTTGTAAAATCGGTTACTCGTTGTTCCCTCCTTTTTTTCTTACCTTCAGTTTCTCCTCTGTGTGTTAGATTTGCTTGGTCTTCTTTCTTCATTATACTTTCCGGATATTCCAGGTGTCTCTTGTCTTAGCAGAAAAAGTAATGACCACTCGAACTGTCAACCGTTAAAAAATTGGAATTTTTTTGTTTAAAATGTATATAAATGCCTCTAATCGCATATAAAGATTTTACCATCTAATACTAGAGGACTCGTGAAAAACGAAAATTAGGAATCATTGGCCCGGGATGCTGAAACAAAAGACAAAGAAGGACTTGATATTGATATCGGAGTTAAACGCCACAAGTTAATAGCTCTGGAAGATGAGAGTAAATATGATGGAAATGGTTTTGTCATCACATTCCTTAGTTCCACCGGTTCTAACCTTCAAGGCTAAGACCCTCCATGATGTGCACATTATAACTAACAACCCTTATTCTCTTCGTATTCCATTAGTGAGAGATAAGTTCCACTCTAAGAGTTTCTTCCCACTAACCGCTGTTCTGTGGAACCGACTCCCAAGGAGATACTTCCCCAATCACTACAATTTTAGTCTGTTCCCGTCTAGGGTCAACCGTTATCTTCCCCGCATATACGTATAAACGGTATCTCTTACGATGTAATCCTCTACCTCGAGTGCTTCTTGGGGCTTGTATAGTGAGTGAATATAATTGTCAAAAACAAATGAAATAATAAAATAATTAGGATACGTTTAAATGCCCGGAATATTGAAAAAACGATTCTCGTACGATAAGTTAAGCAACGCCGAGCCTGCTCAGTACCTAGATGGGTGACCGTTTGGGAATACCAGTTGCTGTCGGTTTAGATGTGCGGGATGATGGTTGGGAATTTTTAATCGGAGAGCCGTGTTCCAATTCCAGTTGGGTTCGTTCTATTCACTTGGATGCAAATAACCTTTGGAGAAAAATATGAATCCATCTATTCTATAGGTTAAATAGTAAGAATTGTATCACTAAAACCCTTATTATTTGAAAAAGACAATTGCGTACAGAATATTTAAATTTCAGCATGAAATAACCAATAGAAGTTGATATGCCGCTAAACAATACCCAACCAAACAACCATTCTCTACAGGCATTGGTTGATATCATAAGTCAGAATTCAATCTAGCAATATTTTGCGATGGTCATATCAGACAACGACTTGACAGCTATAATATACTAGCAGTATCGCCCGGCGTTGCACGGGTGTAATGAAAGCTTTAAAACTAATCCATGGTCCTGGAGCTCAGACTCTTTGGACGTTGGCACGAATGACTAAAAAGCAATAGTTGTTTCCAGTTAAAGCGAAACCGTAGACTGAAAGAAAAATTTAAATTAAATTTTTATTTCCTGGTATCGATATTAAATAAGTTTTTTCGTCGTAAACTGAATTTTGAAGGCTAAATAAGTCCTCTGAGTAAATGGTATCATGGCTGAGACTAAGAACTACAATTATACCTACTTAGAGCCAAACCCGAAGCAAAAACCAAAATAAAAGGGCTGAAAAAATACAAACATACAGACAGATAAACAGGCACACACACAAACATCTTGCATTATAAATATATATATATTATCGATTTTCTGAACTATTGTGAGAACTGCAACCTTGAAACTTCTGAATATCGTTTCTTATGTCTTTGTCTATGAGTGTATCAAATTTGATTAAAATCGAACCACTCCTTCTATAACCCGATTTTTTCGATTATCGATATTTATCGAGAGTACCTCGACACAAAACCTAGCTAAGAACACTCGCATACGCTTATAGTACAACTGTGTAAATTTTCAAGGAAATCGGTTCAGCTGTTTCGAGTCTATAGGTAACGGATACACACACACACACACACACACACACACACACACACACACACAGTTCCATTTATAAATAAGCTTATATATATATATATATATATATATATATATTGTATCGAAGCAGCAGATAATTTTCTAAACATATATTGTTAAATATAACAGACAATGAATGTCTATTATGTTTAATTATGAGCCGTTCTAAACATCGTATTTTGGCTTTAATTTCAGGTGAAAATAAAGACAAAAATTGTTCAAAATTTTGATAATTTTTTGTTATGCTGTTTCTAAGCTTTCGGCTCTCATGACCCATCTTCAGAGAGGTTTCAGGTTTCAGGGACGTTAACATAAAGACATCCACCATCAAAGATGATATTATTTTGTGTTGGCATAAAACATTGTTATGCGACGATAACAATCACTGAATAGCAGACGCAGGTCGTACATTTGAAAGAGAGAAATGAGAGAGAGAGAGAGAGAGAGAGAGAGAGAGAATTTTTAATCGAAGACCAGAATTCTAATTCCCGTTGGTTTCTTTATATTTACTTACGCGCAAATAACCTTGAGAAAGGTATGAATCCACTTATTCTCCACCCAACTATGGGTTAATTAATGAAACCCTAAACCGTCAGTATCTTCCTCTTCCAAGTTCTTAAAACTAAAGGAATTTACTGGCTTTAAATAACCTAAAATGGGTTGATAAGCCGTAGAAAACAAATCAGTAAGACCATATTTTCCCAACTAAACCTGTTTGTCATCTGATTTAAACAAGATTGTAACTTTCTTACTTGAGTGAATCTTGGGCCTTATAAAGGGTGAACATCATTGAAAAATATCAGAATACAAGTTTTGCAGCTCAATAATAGAAAAGAATATAGATCTATTAAAAATGAAAGATTGAATCCTAAAATATATAATGTTAAGTGAAATAATTACCTCAAAAAACAATAGTATTGGTTGTGCGCTGTGGTGTAATGGATATTGGCTCGGAACGAGAAATCGGTAAGCCGAGTTCGAATTTGAGTTAAATTCGTCGCATTCACTTACACGCAAATACTCTTGGAAAAGGTATTAATCCGTTTCTTCTTCCTTAAACGTCATAAGAAATTGGGTTCTATAGCCTTGGTTGGCAAACAGTCTAATGGCAACTTACTGCGGGAAAATATTCGCCCAATTGTATATCACGTATGGCACTTAACTTTGAGCAACAATATTAAAAGAACTATCAATACTAACATATTCTATTGCAGCAGTTTAATTGGAGTAGATAGACTAAACTATCGCCCGGTTCATACTCCACCGACATCTATTGAACAGGTGAAGAGGCTCATCCCTTGTTTCTTGTTTAGGATGCGGTTTCCGGTTTTCTCTTTTCCAATCTTTTCATTCTCTTTTATTTTTTTTTTTTCAATTGGAGTAGATAGACTAAACTATCGCCCGGTTCACACTCCACCCACATCTATTGAACAGGTGAAGAGGCTCATCTCTTGTTTCCTGTTTAGGATGCGGTTTCCGGTTTTCTCTTTTCCAATCTTTTCACTCTGTTTTATTCGTTTTCTATTGGAGTAGATAGACTAAACTATCGCCCGGTTCACACTCCACCCACGTCTATTGAACAGGTGAAGAGGCTCTTCCCTTGTTCCCTGTTTAGGATGTGGTTTCCGGCTTTCTTTTTTCCATTCTTTTTACCCTTACGTAGCCCCCTGCGCATCAGTGGCGTTATCACCTTGCTTGGGGTGATATGATTTAAAAAAAAAAAAAAGACGAGATGTAAGTCAGTAGCACAAACGTGACGAATTCGTGACGAATTCTGGTTTGATACGCCATACCGAGAATTATGCATAACTCGCAGAAAAAAAAAAAACAGCTGTCGACTCAACGAGAACTCGCCTTTTTATACGTTCTCGCCGAGCCAGAGAATTTACATATTGGGCGCGCTGCCAGCCTCGATCTGACTTACTGATGCATGCGCCTCGTCATTCAAGCGTCGGTGCTCGGGGAGTCTGCATCGTTAGCAATTTGCTCACACCTATAGGTTACGCTACTCTGGCCCTCTTGGATCTACGAGGTAATTCGCCCCAAAATAAAAAATAAAATAAAACTTTGAAGAGAGTGGAAGATCTTCATTACTTTCGGTGAGTCAATACAGACATTGGAGGTTTGAAGAGGACCGATAAGAGTTGAATTCTATCTGAAAACGAAACAACAGCCTAGTGTATTAACGCGTTGGTTCGTGAATTTGATGGTATAGTAATTGTGAGTTCAATCCCTAGGCCAGGGACAACATGTACTCGGTGGAAAGAGAGCAAGCAATAACTGAGAAATACTAAAAATAACCAGAGACATGGTCAGTGGCACGAGAACAGTCTACCCTGGTAGGTTATATAAAGCGTTTTGTTCGGAATTCCCTATAAGTTACATGCATCGATATACACCTGATGAAGGCTGGGGGGTACAACGGTTGAAACGTTGTGATAACAACAACCAAAATGAGGAAAATAGTCCAAATATAAATAGTTTAAGTAATGATAAAATCTGTTGAAGATGAGAAACTGCTGATTTTTTCGAGTCGAAACATCTCTGACGACCTTTCTGATTATTAACGTCAGTTCCTGTGTAATGCTCATGTTCCTTAAAACCTCTTCTTTGCTCATGTATTCTGTCGATGATATCCTCAGCATCTGTCGGTAGAGCAACATATTTTCCGATTGAAACATTTGTGAGGAGATTTCCCAGAATTCAATTCCGTATAGGAGATTATATATTACATAGCAGTTCGGCACTCTTTTCCTTGTTTCTAACATATTTTTTTTTTCCATTTCTTATATTCTATTTAGTTTCAATCCATTGAATGCTGGACGATCTCGTAAAAGATGAAGGAGAGGCTTGAGGCAGCAGAAATGTGGTATTAGGGAAAGATGCTGAGGATAACATGGACGGAGCCAAGTGGAAGCCCATGAACATATGTGTACATTTTGAAGTATCATATTAACCTGACCTATATCTACTTTTTAGAATCTCGTCTTAACTCGAACATATGTTTACCTGTTCAAGTCTCGCTTTACCAGACCTGCGTCTACTTATTAAAATCTCGCCTTAAATCGAACATGTGTACATTTTAAAGTATCATATTAACCTGATCTATATCTTCTTTTTAAAATCTCGTCTTAAGTCTAACATATTAAAGTCTCGCCTTAACCTGACATAGGTCTACTCCTTAGAATCTCATCTTAATTGAGACTATTTCTACATTTTACAGTCTCGTCTTAACCAGATCTATGTCTACTTTTTAGAATCTCGCCTTAAATCGAACAAATGTGTATATTTTAAAATATTTTATTGACCTGATCTATATCTACTTTTAGAATCTCGTCTTCAGCGTGCATATGTCTACCTGCTAAAGTCTCGTTTTAAACAGATATGTCTACTTTTTAGAATTTCGTCTTCAGCGTGCAAATGTCTACCTGTTAAAGTCTCGTTTTAAACAGATATATGTCTACTTTTTTAGAATTTCGTCTTCAGCGTGCATATGTCTACCTGTTAAAGTCTCGTCTTAACCAGTTCTATGTCTACTTTTTAAAATCCCGCCTTAAATCGAACATATGTCTACTTTTAAACTATCGTTTTATCTTGATTTATATCTACTTTTTAGAATCTCGTCTTAAATCGAACATATGCCTACTTTTTAAAGTTTCGTTTTAACCTAAGGCTTACATCCATATCACGTTGAAACAGTGATTCTCGTACGATCACTGGATGACTGAATAGCAATACCAAGTGCTGTAAGCTTGGATGTGCATATGATGTAATTGATAATGATGCGGGATTTGAAATGGAAGAACAGAGTTCTAATTCACGTTGGGTTCCTTATATTCGCTTACACTATATCTCAAAAAACATTTTATCATATAAAACAATTTCTGGTTTTAATTAACCTGCAAATAGTTGATGAACCGTAAAAATCAATGAATCACCTTACGGACTTACGTATATTTTTTTTTAAGAGTCTATTCTTTACCGGTCCTATTTAAATGTTGTTCAGATATTTTTACTGTTCAAGCTTTATGATTAATATTGATCTTTGAATTAAGTGCATTAACAAGGCAATAGATTATATTGAAAGATAAATAATTGTTATTAAAAATAAGTTAATTTTTTGTCATTGGGATGTAGACATTAATGTAGCTACCTTTTATCTCTATATATAAAAGGCAATCTGTGAATCTGTGTGTGACTGTTCCCTATGCACGCCTACATTTTTAAGCTACGCCATTCAAACTTCCTAGGGACACATATCTACAGGGAAGCCAGGTTGACACATACTTTTTGAGTTTTAAGTTCAGCAATTTTCCCTTTTGCACCTTTTGGCCAATGGGGCCGATTGTTTACATTTGCTCCGTAAAACATCTAAGATCTAAGATGGTTGCTGAATTACGTCACTGAAATCAAATCATACGTGTCAAACGCGACTAAAATATTTTTTTATTAAAAAAAAGAATGGGCCTTTATATTTAATTTTTATTTCTACGTTTTAAAAATTCATTTGGTCAACAAAAAAATGTGAATTTTTTTCCCTGTAATTTTGAAACAAAAGAAATATTTTAAAAAAAAATGTTTTTTCAAACAAAAACAAAATATATAAAAAAAAGAATAAAAAAGTTCCAATGGTTAATTTAATTATTTAAGTCTTTATTTTTTTTTTTTTTCAGATTTAATATTTCAGACCCATATGTAAAATAAAATGCGTCTACTCCTCTCATTGGCAGCTTCTACTACTACTAAAATGTCTTGAGTTGCACGGGCAGCGCCGGGGTATGATGCTAGTATAGAATAAACGCATAAGATATTTATGATATGATAGTTTTTATATATAATAAAAAGATGTTACATATGTTATATTATATTATACCTTTTATGTAATAGAAACGGATATTATATATATGAAATATGATATGATACTATTTATATATAATAAACGGATATGATATATATATATATATATATATATATATATATATATATATATATATATATATATATATACAATAAATGGATGGTATATATGAAAAAATATATGATATGGTAACTTTTACATGTAGTAAAAAAATATGATATATATGATATAACACATTTAATATATAATAAACGGATATGTTATATATATATGTTATCATACCCTTTATATGTAAGAAACGGATATATATATATATATATATATATATATATATATATATATATATATTGTGGATTCTTGTTTAGAAAACCACACAATTTAACAATAACTAAAACAGATATGAAAGGAAAAATGTAAGTATATTGAATAAAAGATATAAAACCTGTACACGGTTAGTAGATTCAGGAATACTTGTTAGTGGGAGTCAAATATATACAAAGAAGTAAGTCCGGTTAATAAGTCTATATTCTTGCTGATCAACGAGCAGCGGTTCAAAAGCTCTGACAAACACCAACTCTAACAACAAAAACTACTCAACTACCGTTCATTGTAGGCAGGATTATTTGTATATTTTGGAAGAGTCCATAGAGTGTGTGAGAAGGGGTGACTTCCCAACAATATATATATATATATATATATATATATATATATATATCATAACTGTTTATTATAAATTAAAGGTATCATGTCATATATATATATATATATATATATATCATATCATATCATATCCGTTTAAAGTTATCACACTATATACATATGGTATGACTGTTATCTATCCTGCATATCCTCAGTATCTGAATTTCCTGCTTCTGTTACGTTCATATGACAACCATACTCAGTAACCTTGAGTGGGTCTGGGACATTGTATGAGTTCCACTCAGACAGCTTCTTCTTTTTTTTTTTTTTTTTGTGGAACAGACCCCTAAGTGGATGCTTTTCCAACCACTACAATTTTAACTTCTGCAAATCTAGATTCAACTGTTATCAATCCTATATATCCTCTTTGATTTTTTTCCTTTTACACACTTACAATAACATCATTTACTAACGCCCTACCTTGAGTGGTTCTTGGCCTTGTATTAGGTGACCAATAGTATAATAAAGTAGATAAATATATAAATAACATGCTCAACGTCGTTATTTATATTGTTGCTGCGAAGGTCAAAGTTTTTATTTTGATACGGCTCATTTTACACGAGGCTGTCAATGATACGGCTGTTTGTCCACCTTTGTGTGAGACGATCTTTTGAGAGATTGAATGGCGCTCATTGATGAAAGGAGGATCGGCCTTGATGCAAGTGACGGTTGCTTACATTTTGTGGTATCTTCTGGACTGTATTCAAACGACCCAGAGAGGACCACCAACTCGAATCATGGTATCAACTGCAATAAATTTCAAATCTCGCTCGACTTCAATGTTCTGAAAATAACCTTTGCTGGCGTGATTGCTAGACCTGTTCTCTACTAAACATTTATGAGATACTTATTCTTCTTCCGGTGCCGTGTCCCTTCAGGATGTAGGCTATCATGGACTTCCACTTCCCCTTATCCCTTGTTGCTCCAAACACTTTTCCTCTTAGTATCTCTCCCAAACCCAGCTCCACAATCCACTTGCTCAAGCCCATCAAGTATGTCTTGCGTTGCTTTCCCCTGTCTCTCTTTCTCTCTATCCATCCTGTGAGTTTTAGATTTTCCAAGCCCTCTTTTCTCATTTCGTGTCCCAGAAACCTCAGCTGTCTCTTCTTGATGCTAAGTAACAGTTTCTCATATGTTTGGTCCATTGTGTGCTCAGCATCCTTCTGTAGAGCCACATTTCTGTTGCTTTGAGTCTGTTGCTTCATAATTGAGCTCTCTATTTCTATCCAATTGCTAATTTATATTAATTAGATAAAATCTTTTGGATTATCTTCTCCTTCTTCATGAGTTACCATTCTCTCCAACATATATATATATATATAATTCCTAAAACACCAAGATACATTCACAGTAAGCCGAAAGTATTTGTCATTTAAATGTAAATCGTCTGCACAACTACACTAGAAACATAGAAATTTCCATGTAGCAATGAAAAATTGACATAATCATATAATTATATATATATATATATATATATATATATATATATATAAAGCCAACAAACACACGCACGCAAATAAACTCTGACCTGCTCACAGACGACTTATTTACATATACGCGGTATTTTAGGCCACCAAAAAGACAAACAGATCTCGATATATAAAGTCACAAATTTATTCACCTGAAGAGAGTCAACTTTGGACTTGAAACACGTGTATCGACACAAATACCATTATGGGCACTTAATAATAATAATAATAGTAAGTGCACTTAGAATGATAAAAAATGGAACAAGAATTGAAAGAATCCCTGGAAACCCCAGCTTAAGAGATATACAAAAAATTGTCATGTTAAGTACAGCCACATACTAAGGAGAACTTTGTCTATGTAACCCTAGGGATGTTAGGGAGATATAAAAAAATCATGAAATGGAGCCATAACGACACACCACGACCTGCCTTAGGTCTTCCCGCAGACTTGGTAGGTAGTACGACCATAGCAGAAATCGAAATATGATGAAAAATGACAACATAATAACAAATCTAGACTTTAAACAAAATGTTCACGGTTTCTCATAATTTTTTCTTCTATACCAATTTCTCTCGTCGGAACAAGCCCTATTTCTGTTTTAATATATATATATATATATATATATATATGTGTGTGTGTGTGTGTGTGTGTGTGTGTGTGTGTGCTCATTTTTTTCAGTTGTGCCATAATACTGTCTTATGTTCGTGTTATGCACCTAGCAAAGATGCCTGTCAGTGTCACTAGAATTCGACTGGAAAATCCTGTTATCACAACTTCTGCTCGCGTAAAAATTAACTTGTAATGATCTTTACGTGGATTTTGTACAAAATTTATTATCTATGATGTCAAAATATTTCAGATGCGTCGCCAGTAAATTGTTTCTTTTTTTTTTTTTGTATGCATCCATTTATTGATTCTTTCAGAAAAGTCATTATTATTCCAAGAGTTGATATGAAAATTGAAACTGTTCGCCTTGCTATTGCTAAATGGTTTAAAATCCATTTTCTGATGCATTCTAACGACTTTTCCCATAAAAAAATTTCCCATAAAAAAATTACGTATCTCAAAATTTCTGAAGATGTTAATAGTGATGGTGTTGTGGATCTTCGGCTCCAATTTGTTGTGGATCTTCGGCTCCAATTTGTTGTGGATCTTCGGCTCCAATTTGTTGTGGATCTTCGTCTCCAATTTGTTGTATAGTCGTGGCGAAACTTGGCCGCAAAATTGTAGTGACCGGTTCGTGCCGGAAGTAAG
This sequence comes from Ascarosepion bandense, assembly GCA_037127315.1. Classification (NCBI taxonomy): domain Eukaryota; kingdom Metazoa; phylum Mollusca; class Cephalopoda; order Sepiida; family Sepiidae; genus Ascarosepion; species Ascarosepion bandense. The sequence continues at coordinate 609,855 of JBBBDQ010000200.1, read as the reverse complement.
GCACGGTACACAAGAGGGAGGTTCAAAACAGTATATTAGTATAACAAGAAACAAGATATTCAGAGGATGTAACTAGAAATAAGTAAGTCCGAAGGTATTATTACGCTGCTTATTGCCTGACTAGTAGCTGTCATCAACTGCCTTCGTTAACTGCTATAAACTTGCCTTCGTTAACTGCTCACCGGAAATCACGAAGGTAATTACATATAACAAGAGGAAATGTTCAGCTGGTCATGTTCAGTTAGTCAGTCAGTTACGTGCTATACATGATACACGCTTGGGCGATCATGTGTCGAAAGAGACATGACTGACTAGGCAGAAATTTTTTTCCTGCAGTAGGTTGCCTTTATTTTCAGCGGTAGACTGGTTGCCAACCAGTGCTAAAGAAACAAATCTGTCCTCTTATTTGATCCATAGCTGGCAGGAGAGATGGATTCATACCTTTCTCAAGGATAATTGCGCGTAAGTGAATGCAACGAATTCAACTGGAATTCAAACTCAGCTCTCCGATTTCTCGTTCGGAGTCGATATTCACTGAATCACAACGCACATCCTCATGGCAATATTAGCTGTTTCCTTATAAGGAAATATTCAGCATTCATTGGCTGAGCAGCTACTACTACTTAAAAATGACTGATTGATTCGTTTCCATGATTTATCAACCCTTTAAAAGTTTAAAGCCAGAAAATAATTTTAGATTGTAAGAATTTTTTGCTCAGATAAGAATGATTTAGTGAGAAAAGTCTTACTAATTTACCCATTTACCCAAGTCGTTCTTTGTTTTTTTCTTTTGTATTTACGAAGCTCAACCTAAAGACAAGTATTAGATGTGATTAAGAATGTGCTCTTCAAAAATTGTAATTGTTGGTGGAGCGTGTGCTTGTCCAACTTTCTTGAAAACCAACATTTAAATGTCATTGTTTGTTTGTTTTTTCTTTTGTCTTTACGAAGCTCATCCTGGCGACAAGTATTACATGTGATTAAAAATGTGCAGTTCAAAAATTATAATTGTCGTAGGAGTGCATGCTTGTCCGATTTTCTTGAAAACCAGCATTTAGAACTTATGTGTGGATTAAGGCTGGTAATATGCAACTATATCACAAACTCCTTTCTCTAAGTAGAAACGTTGCACACCTCTCGCTACTCTATCGCTATATCCATGGCAAATGTTCTAACAGGCTACATTACTTAGTTCCAATACTGTTACCCACCATGTCACGTACACAGGGATTAATAACCACCATTTCTTTCTTATTTCATTAATAAGAAGGAATTTTCCTTCGGACAGTTTGATGTTGTCCCGATCACTACAATCTTCAATTCTTCAAGTCTACGGTTAACCGTTATCTTTCCTTCATATTCACATGAACTGAACTATCTTGAAACGCTCACATTCTTTAACATTTTATTTGAGCGGCTCTTGGTCCTTGTATTAAGTGAGAAAATAATAAAAAGAATACATCAAGGTAACCTGTTCCTAAATTCGTTTTTAATTTCTTTCTGTGCCTAATTAAAAGGTTCAAAGTGCAACCGTCGAAAAATAGGGGTTTGCACTAAGAACAGAATGAAGCAAATATTGGAAACTTTTCTTGTGTATTTCAATGCCGAAAATGTGATTCTCTCTCTCTCTCTCTCTCTCTCTCTCTCTCTCTCTCTCTCTCTCTCTCTCTGCATTTATTTTATTAGTATACTTGTAAAATTCTCGTTTTAAGAACGCAATAAATAGCATATAAAATCAACTCCGTTTTCTGTAAAGGCAGGTTTTGAGAAGCGAATAATTTTGATTTTATGATCCAATAAGAGCTTTTTTGCTAGAGATCGATCCTTCTTGAGAAAACATTATCCATAATGCAATCCGCAGGCTTGTTCCGGTCTTAAAAAAATGCCCAAACCTCATATTGTCTAGCAATTCTCTTCTGCGCTAAGAATGCATGTCGTCATTGAAAAACTGATTCTAGTTTCGTTTTTTCTCTCTCTCTCTCTTTCTGTCTCTCTTTTTAATACACAAGTTACCATAGCAACGGCGCTTTTATGACGTGTGTTTACACGCCCGCAATATTCATTGTCTTCCCTTATGGCGGTCTTCCCACTAACTAACCGCCATTTTGTTTCATAAAAAATAATAAAAAAAACAAATAGAAGTTCCGCGGTAAAAAGAAAAGCGCGTCTCTTTTGACGAAACAAGAGACTGGAATTCATAGTAAAGTGCCGACCCCTAACTAAATAATCGTTAATCTGCCAAGAATTCATTTATTTGGGAAATTTAATTTGTATCGTTTTACACGTTAATATCATTATTAAATAAAAATGGCGGTGAATCTATTATAAGTGATTGTTGAGATTATAAGCATTTTTGGTAGAGTGATGACTTAATGTAAAGTAATGTCTAAAAACTCGAGATATCAATTTAATTTACAACATCCAAAAAGTTCCTGTCTGTACGTTTCGTAGTAAATCAATTAAATATTCAGTAACCTTGATGAACAAGCAGAAATCGGTATTTACAAAAACTCCAAATATCAATAAAAAGACAATGGAAAATATTTTCTTAATCATGAATATTGAATCCATTGCTAGGTCAGCTGCTAAGAAAGTCGATTCACTGCGACATGCGAGACAATTCTTCTCTCCAGAATCAATCTTGTATATCTATAAGTCTACCATTCGTCCATGCTTAGAATATTGCTACCACATATGATCCGATGCCCTTGCTATTTACCTTGAGCTCCTTGATAAAATCTAAAGAACCAGCAATATTATTGGTCCTCATTTGGCAGCTCGGCTTCAGTCACTTACAAACCGCCGCAATGTTGCTTCTCAGTGTCTTTTCTAGAAATACTTTCATGGTGTGGAATTAGCATTCACACACGCACATATATCATTATTATCATCAATATTATTTACTTGCACAGCTACGCTTATTTTTATCAGGCGTGTTTTCATCTATGAGAAACGCATCTTTCCTCCAATGTTCACGTGATAGATCTTACTTTCTTGCGCATTTTGGTACGGTTATTTAAAGAGGCACACACGTGTTAACCGGCAGTTGGGACCCGCTATCGGCTGGTGATGATAGCAGTCGCGTATGTGCAACAGTTTTTCCCAACTCGAGCGATAGCCCTGCTATTCAGTATGTGGAGAAAAAATGAAAACATGTTCGCGTTTAACAGCATAGAAAATGGAATCAGCAGGCCGAGCTCGAATTCCAGCTGAAGCTGCTTGTCTTCTTCTTCTTCTTCTTCTTCTTCTTCTTCTTCTTCTTCTTCTTCTGTCCCTTCAGGACGTAGGTGATCATGTCTTTCCTCGTCTCCCTTTCTCCCACGCTTTCTCTTGTTACACCACCCAAACCCCGCTCTGCCATCCATCTGCTCAGACCCATTCAAATATGTTACCCGCTGCTTTCCTCTGTTTCTCTTTCCCTCTATCTGTCCTGTGAGTATCAAATTCTCAAAGTCCTTCTTCCTTGTCACATGTTCCAAGAACTTCAGCTGTCTCTTCCTGATGCTCAGTATTAAATTCCCTTTCGTTTCCATCCTTTCTAAAACCTCATCATTGCTCACATGCTCGATCCATGATATTCGCAGCATCCTTCTGTAGAATCACATTTCAGTTGCTTCAAGTTTTTCCTTCATCTTCGATGATATTGTCCAGCATTCGCTGCCATATTGAAGAACTGACATCACATAGCAATCCAGAGCCCTTTTCTTTGTTCCTAGCGAAATTGTCTTGCTTGTATTCACTGGGCTCTAATTCCATTGGGAAAGGTATTAATCCAAACCCTGTGCTTTGTAGCATCATCAGATAGTTAAATCAAGCCTATAATAACACAATTTTCGATTCATCGTAATAACTATATCTGCTCTGAAATATATCGTAATGTCAACAAATGTAAAATTATTTAGAAGTTAAATAATGTGCAAAAAATCATTTCAAATTGTCGGTTGTTTAAAGACCATTTCGTTAATCTTTGTTAATTTCCTTATATATATATGTGTGTGTGTGTGTGTGTGTGTGTGTGTGTGTGTGTGTGTGTGTGTGAAGATCAGCCGGTTACGCTTCTATAGTCTCGACCTTTTCGGTTTTTCCTTACCTAAACAGCTAAATGGTCTACAAGTTGAATCGCCATCTTTCTTCAAACATGTATTGAGCATTTCCTAATATAATTATTTACTGGTCTAATTTAATGTAAATCTGACTTATAAATGTTCAATATATATATACATTGAAATTATTTGTTTGAACATTATTTTTAATTGTTACTCGTATTGAAGTTGATATTCTGTTTATAATCAAACAATATATATATTTTTATTTCTACCGGCCTGATTATTTACGATAAATTTTTGTTAGAAAAATGTGTCATTCGGCAGGGTTCGAACCTGCCACCCATATCAACTATCAGATTGTGTTATATAGGCTTGATTTGACTTCGTTTAGATTGTTGGTCATTCGTGGTCGAGAGGTCTAAGACGCGCCAAATTAATTGGTGGTTTCCCCTATGTTGATAGGAGTCGCAGGTTCGAATCTTCACTGGGCCCAGGAAGACCTGTAACGATGCTTAAAGGATCGCTCGGCGCTGTGCCAATGACTATTAACTCAACCTCTGTGAATGTATCCAACTATCTGCTGACTGCGGCAACTTTCGTGGTATGTACGATGACAAGAAGAAGGCTTCTGGCTCAAGCGTAAACAAGATCGTGCCTCTGAAATCAACCGCCGACGACATCATATCAGACCGCAGAAAGCATATGGAAAGGTGGGCTGAACACTACCACGATCTCTACTCGAGAGAGAACGTGGTCATAGATGCACCGAGAGAAGACTGCTCTTCTTCACCACCTGCACCAGCTGCTGTAGCGGTGCTTGGAAGAAGGATCAGTGCCCCAAGAGATGCGCGAAGCAAACATCATCACTCTATTCAAGAACAAGGTAACCGAAGCAACTGCAACTACTACTATGGAAAATCCCTCCTCAGTATTGTTTCGAAGGCATTCGACCGTGTTGGTCTTCAACAGGCTGCAGTTGCTTGCAGAATGCGTATACCTCGAGGCACAGTGTGGGTTTAGAGCTGGAAGATCAACCATCGACATGATCTTCTCCCTACGACAGCTTTAGGAGAAATGCCATGTGCAGTGGCGACCGCTGTACATTGCATTCATCGACCTGACCAAGGACTTTAACCTTGTCAACAGGAAAGAATTTTTCACTTTGCTACAGAAGATTAGATGTCCCACTAAACTCCTGAGGATGATCACGTCTTTTCATGAAGACATGCCGAGCACCGTACAGTATGACGGCTCTTCCTCCGACTCTTTCCCAATCAAGAGCTAGTCAGAAGATAAAGTGTGCCTCCACACAAGAGGAGACGGCAGTCTCTTCAACTTTGCACGCGTCCGAGCTAAAACCAAATTGCGGAAGGTTTTCATACGCGAGATGCTCTTTGCTGATGATGCAGCACTGACAGCACACTCTGAAGAAGCATTGTAGCGACTCATCAGCTTGAAGAGTTTGGCTTGACCATCAGCCTAAAAAAGACAAACATCCTGAGCCAAGATGTAAGTAGTACCCCAAACATCGCCATTGGCGACTACACCCTAGAGGTCGTCGAGGACTTCACATACCTCGGCTCCATCTCCAGCAACCTCTCCCTAGATGCCGAACTTCCTAAATGTATCGGCAATGTAGCAATAGCCATTGATCGCTTAACAAAGAGGGTCTGAGACAACAAGACGCTAGCTACCAACACGAAGATGATGGCGTACCGGGCCAGCGTGCTCGATCCATGATATTCGCAGCATCCTTCTGTAGAACCACAGCAAAGTATAGACTTATTTGGTGGTCTTTTGGGGCATTCTTTTTTCTCAGCAGGAGGTGTAAGCTAGCTTCTACCGTAAGAGCAACAACTCTGTGTGTGTGTGTGTGTGTGTGTGTGTGTGTGTGTGTGTGTGTGTGTGTGTGTGTGTGTAAGAGAGAGAAAGAGAAAGAAAGAGAGTGGGGAAGAGAATAGAATGAAATATAGGATAGAAGAAAACCAACATTGTTTTCTTCATAGGAAATGAACAACATAAAGTACGCAGATGATGCAGTACTGATAGCAGACACAGAAAGAAAACTTCAAGACCTCCTACCGTAGGTAGCTGAAGAAGAAAGGTCTACAAATAAACTGCAAGCAAACCATATGCATGGTCACCAGCAAAAAGAGCAGCCCAAAATGCCAAATACAGGTCGAGGATACTAAAATCAATCAGGTACAAAAATTGAAATACCTGGGAAGTGTTCTAACAGAAGACGGAAAGTGCGACACAGAGATCCGAAGGCGAATTGGCATGGGGAAGGAAGCATTCCAGAAGTTGAGTAAAGTATTAAGAAACAGGACAATTTCGCTAGAAACAAAGAGAGTACTGGATTGCTATGTGATGTCAGTTCTTCAATATGGCAGTGAATGTTGGACAATATCATCGAAGATGAAAGAAAATCTTGAAGCAACTGAAATGTGGTTCTACAGAAGGATACTGCGAATATCATGGATCGAGTATGTGAGTAATGATGAGGGTTTTGGAAAGGATGGAAACGAAAAAGAAATTAATACTGAGCATCAGGAAGAGACAGCTAAAGTTCCTGGGACATGCAATGAGGAAAGAGGGCTTGGAGAACCTGATATTAACAGGCCAGATAGAGGGAAAAAGAGACAGGGTTAAGTAGCGGATAACCTATTTGAAGGAACTGATCAGGTGGATGACGGAACGAGGGTTGCGTGGTGTAACAGGAGAAAGCATGCTAAGAGCCACCAGGGATAGGGAGACGTGGAAAGCCATGATCGCCTACGTCCTGAAAGGACAGGGCACATTGAAGAAGAAGAAACTGCACCTCCCAGCTAGTTACAGGCTGTCACACTGTGTAAAGAGGTATGGAGAGCGCAATAATTTATTTATTTATTGTTTTTATTTTCCAAGCATAGATTAGTTCTGACACAAAGCCAAAAATATAGGAATCCCTGGTGAGGATCGAACTCACTAATCAGTCGCAATGGTTAAAGAGACCTTCTTACTAAACAATTACGCAACGGAAGAACGCTGAATTGCAAGTAGTTTTTTGTTTCTTGCCAGAAAGAAGCACGAAAATAACGAAAGAAAATAAAATAAATGCAAAAATCACGCATATTTCTAGACTAAGTGATCGCTTAATACAAGGCTCAAGAGCTCCTCAGGATAGAGATTTACTGTATAGTGTTGTTATGTGAATGTAAGAAGAGGCAGTAAGTGTGATTATGAGGATATGTAGGATAGATAACGGTTGACTCTAGACTTGAAGAGGTTAATATTGTAGTGATCAGGGAAGCATTCACTCGGTAGTTTGTTCCACAAAGTGTCAGTTTGTGTAAGAAGCTGCCTGTGTGGAACTTCCTCTTTACTTATGGAATACGAAAGGAGTGAGGGTGAGTTATGACATTTCGAGAATATAGTGCATTAATGTATGAGAAGTTACCTTAATATTAAAAGCATTTATTAATCAATTAATGGTATTTGGGCAACTGAGAAAAATGACACTAGACTTGAAAAAGTGTGTGTGTGTGTGTGTGTGTGTGTGTGTGTGTGTGTGCGCGCGCGCGCTCGTGTGTGTGTGAAAAAGTAAAATCTTATAAGGCAAACTAAATTTTAAATTAATAGATAGAATATTTTTAGACCAGAAGTTATACATTTTGTGCCTCTGGGTCAAGAAAGATTACTTGTTAATATATATATATATATATTACATACAGGTGCGATGAATAAATTGTCGTCTAAATTACGCAAACATGAAAATGATACAGACAATACATTTTAACAAATAAATTTTCCAAAACTGCACAAAAATATCTTGAAATACTGAAGAGTAAATTTATTCAATAAAACCGCAATTGGTTTCAACCACGGCCTCCAGACGACTTCAAAATCTCTTGCAGCTCTTCTGGAGGGTCTCCTTGTTTAAGTTGGTGAATGCTGTCATGATTCTTGCCTTCGGTTTATCTTTAGTGTCACAAGGAGTTTTATTGATCTCTTGCTCAAGTACTCCCCACACATAATAATCAAATAGGCCGCAGTGTGGGGAGTTAGATGGCCAGAAGTAAGGAGGGATGATGTGATGCAGAAATTCTCTGACAGCCATGACGGAACCGTTTTGATTGAGTGGAGAGAGGAGAAAAGACATTTCTTGGTTTCAGTGAGAAAATTAAAGAAAGAAGAAAATATAGAAGTGTTTAACGTCTGTTTCAGTGAAATGGAAAAAGTTGTCAATTTAAAATATTTTCCTTTATACACACTTATTTATAAATAAATTTATAAGTAAAAATCTTTGTAAGTAAATAAATAAATGTTTCAAAGATTAATTTCTATTTAAGATTTTATAATTTAAACCGGATTTTACGATGAACAGTAATTCGTGAACCAGAAGATGATGGTAAGAATTTTACGATGTATATGCGCAACATATGCGAGTTTCAGCTTTAAAAATCGATCTTTTGAACAAGATTAATCCCTTGTTTCCTGTTTGGTATTGGATTTCCGGTTCCTTCCAAATTTTTTTTTATTCTCTTTCTTACCCATTAGCCTCTTGAATCTTAGTGGCATTATCGCCTTGCTTGGGGTGAATAGATCAAAAATAGAGTTAAAAATACAGTACTAGATATGATGAAGTGTGGTTGTGGGGGTTGTGTTACATAAATAAACATGGCTGAAAAAAATCATGATTTGAAGATTGTTTTTTTTTGTTTACTTCATTTAACTTTATAAAGTGTTTGTTTTTTTGTTTTTTTTTTTACTTAGCATGAGCAAAAACAAAATCATGGATTTAGACAACAAAAAGAAAAATCCAAATTAATGCCAAAATTTTTCATCCTTTTCAATCAGTTGTGCTTAGTTTAATTTGTAACGTACATAAATGTAGGTACAAAAAAGCAGTGCTCCGTGGTATTTTGAACAGGAGTAGAGGCTTATCCCTTGTATCTTGTTCAAGATAGGGTTTCTGATTCCTTCTAAATTTTTCTCATTCTATTTTATTCCCAGTAGTCGCTTGCACCTTAGTGGTATTATTGCTTTGCTTAGAGTTCATTGACAAAAAAAAAATGACAAGTTTTATTTTTTGGTGAGAGGATCACGTTTTATTACAGAAGCCAAGCGTAAAATTTAAAAATAATATTGATAAATAAGTACGACGAAAATATAATGCGCGGATACATATTTGATAAATACAGTATCCCATGTAAATTACAGTTTCTTGGAGAGAGCGCATAATTTGGCGTGATCAGCGGTTTTTACAAGGCCAGTACACTCACACCCTCGGTCCCGAGGACTTGTTACTTCGTGTTAGCACAACCATCGACGGTTTCGGAACAGTTTCGTCTACCCAAATCCACTTTGGTTAACTTGTGGCATAGTTTTCAGGGATTTCCAATGGAATGGCGGTGCACTTGTCTTGGATAGATTTGGGGTAGACAGATGTATTCAGAAATCTACGTCTGATATTCAGAAGTGATCTTTTGTGGGTGGCGATTAACGGAAAGGTAACTGAAAATAAAATAAAAAACATTGCCGAGAAGTTAGAATGTACAGTTTTGTAGCAGTTATTTACATCTAATGTAAAAGTTAAATAATATATATATATATATATATATAGGAAAATAAGTTGGATGTTTTTATAAAGACAACCTGGATGTTTTATAGAGACAACCTGGATGTTTTTTAAAGACAACCTGGATGTTTTTATAGAGACAACCTTGATACCCGGGTTCGAATCTCACCATTATCGATTTATCAAGAAGATGGGATCTTAATAATATCGCCCAGGGAAGCATTGATGGTAAGTCTCCTGAAGTCTCCATTCATTATACCAATGGGGTAGGCAGGGCTCCACGGCTATGTACGCAGCCAATGAGGTGATAACACGACAGCACTGGGTAGGATTTTGATCATGGTAGACTGATGTCAACGAGAAGAGGGAGAGGCATGCATCATGATGAAATCAACAGCTTGTGCCTGTGACTGAGGCGAGATTTCAAGCTGGGGGTGTCAGTTGTGATTTGACCTGGGGAGGAATAGGCTCCGTCGAGTTTTCTTTGTCCAAGACATGCCTGTTTTCAGCCTAGATATATGTAGGAAACTGATAAGGTACTTAACTGGGTAGTGACCCTACGACCGAAACCGGTTATGGAATTGATGATAATGATGACTTTTTTCCTTCTTCATGTGCCGTGCCCCTTTAGGACGTAGACGATCATGGACCTCCACTTGGCTCTCTTTATTGTCGCTCTCAATATTTTTCCTCTTGGTATCTCTCCCAAACGCCGCTCTTCCATCCATTTGCTCAGGCCTATCAAGTAGGTCTCACGCTGTATTCTTCTGTCTCTCTTTTCTTGTATATCCTGTGAGTATTAAATTCCCCAAGTCCTCCTTCCTCGTTACATGTCTCAGAAACCTCATCTGTCTCTTCCTGATGTTAAGTATGAGTTTTCTTCTCTTTTGCATTCGCTCCAGCACCTCATCGTTGCTCACGTGCTCAGTCCATAGTATTCTCAGCATCCTTCTGTAGAACCACATTTCTACTGCCTCAAGTCTCTCCTTCGTTTTACTAATTCATATTTACTAAACTTAGCATAAGTCACAGCTTCACAATTGTTTTACCAAGCAACTGTACTAAAATTTGTCTAAATCTCAAGCAATTTCACAACTGACGTCAATGTGACTGAAGTGACTAAGAAAATGAAATAAACCAGAAAAGAGTAAAATTAAATTAAATTATAGGAATAATGATACCAGCTGTTTTTGTTTGTTTGTTTGTTTGTTTGTTTGTTTGTTTGTTTGTTTGTTTTTTGTTTTTTGATTTTTTTAGGAAATAGTTAACATTATTGAGCCAATTGCAGTTGAAATTTTAAAAAACTTTCTATTTTGTTTGTGCAGGCATGCAATAATTTTATGAGGAAAATTGGTTTGATGAATGGAGACAGAATGAAATATATATATATATATATAATAGTATCCTTGGTACTTGATAAGGTTAATTCCACAGGGGCTTAAATCTGATGAGAAATCAATGTTAGAAATTAACAAAGTATTATAATGAAAATAAGTTGGATGTTTTTATAGATCCATTGGTAATAGTTTATTTCGTGGAGCTCTTACAGTCCGCTTGTCAGACCAAAATTCATACAACAATGAATGGGTTAAATTTATCCGGACAAAAAAAATAATGGAAAAAAAATGTGAAAAAAGAAACAGAGAGAGAGAGAGAGAGAGAGAGAGAGAGAGAGAGAGATATATTAAATAGAGGTTATTTAACCTCTCTCTCTCTCTCTCTCTCTCTCTCTCTCTCTCTCTCTCTCTCTCTCTATTTTGGTCTGACGAGCGGTCTCTAAGAGATCAACGAAATAAACTATTACCAGTGGATTTATAAAAACATCCAACTTATATATATATATATATATATATATATTTAACTTTTACATTAGATGTAAATAACTGCTACAAAACTGTACATTTTGTTTCGACATTGAAAAAACAATGTCTCATCAAGTATTTAGTAATGATAGTATCATTAGCATCATTACTAACTACCATCATGAAAAAGCGATGTCTCGTTAGGTAGTTAGTAATGATGGCAATGATACCAACTTTACTAAATACCTGATGAGACATTGTTTTTTCAATGTCGAAACAAAATGTAAAATTTTGCAGTAGTTATTTACATGTTCTAATGTAAAAGTTAAATAATATATAATTATTTGCTGCTCTATTTTTATATTGAGCCTTGTTTTAAATTAATGTTTTGAACACTGGAATTTTATTCTTTCTTCTTTTATATATATATATATATATATATATATATATATATATATATATATATACTGTAATGGTTGTTACAATGTTTTTAAATTCATAGTATCACTACACAAAAAATTTCATGTTTCGAAGCCAGCCCATTATGTTTTTGCCAAAACATAATGGGCTGGCTTCGAAACATGAAACATTTTTGTGTAGTGATACTATGAATTTAAAAACATTGTAACAACCAATACAGTATAACGCTCTACATTTGTATCGAGCACTCTTTATAAAGTAAATGCATGAACAAAAGGTTAATAAACCTACGAGTTCAACAACTTAGTTACAATATATATATATATATATATATATATATATATATATATATATAGTTACATTGCGACATGGAAATTTCTATGTTTCGAGATAGGTTCTCATCATCAGGCAATATTGATGTGGTTGTGCAGATGATTTACATTTAAATGACAAAATCTTTTGGTTTGCTGTGAATGTATGTAGGTGTTTTTTTTGTTTTTGTTTTGTTTTGTTTTGTTTTTTTTTTTGTGGCTAATCAGAATGGAGATTCACTTTGGACTTTGACCCCGAAGAATACATGCTAACCAACTTTTTTCCTCTTTTTTCCTTCTTCCTTTTTCTTCAATCCTATTCTTCCCTTGTCTTTTTCTTTTCCTTAATGTTTTACCTCCCATTAATCTGATCTTATCATTTTCCCTTCATTCCCTTCAGTTATATGACATTTGATGTGATATTCCTTTTGAGTACCAATCCCCTATTCTTCTTCTTCTTCTTCTTCTTCTTCTTCTTCTTCTATGTGCCCTGTCCCTTCAGGACGTAGGCGATCATGGTTCTCCACGTCTCTCTATCCCTTGTGGTTCCCAGTATGCTTGTTCCTATTACTCCTGGCAACCCCCGTTCCGTCGTCCACCTGATCAGGCCCTGCAAATATGTTATCCGCTGCTTTCCTCTGTCTCTGTTTCCCTCTGTTTGGCTAGTCAGTATCAGGTTTTTCCAGGCCTTCCTTCCTCATTGCGTGTCCCAGGAACTTCAGTTGTCTCTTCCTGATGATCAGTATTAATTTCCTTTTCGTTGTCATTTTTTCCAACACCTCATCGTTGCTTGCATGTTCAGTCCACGATATCCGCAGCATCCTTCTGTAGAACCACATTTCCGCTGCTTCAAGTTTTGTCTTCATATTGTCCAGCATTCACTTCCGTATTGAAGAACTGACATCACATAGCAATCCAGCACTCTTTTCTTTGTTTCTAGTGAAATTTTCCTGTGTGTTAGTACTTTACTCAGCTTCTGGAACGCGTCCTTTGTCATGCCAATTCGCCTTCGGATCTCTGTGTCGCGCTTTCCATCTCCTGTTAGTACACTTCCTAGGTATTTTTGCACCTGCTTTATTCTGGTATCTCCCACCTGTATTTGGCATTTTGGGTTGCACTTTTGCTGATGACCATGCATTCAGTTTTCTTGAAGTTTATTTGTAGTTCTTTTTTGTCACTCTATTCTTTTTAGTCTATTTGTTAAAGAAAACATTTTTTTTAAAAAACCCTAAACTGTAATTTTTTTGTTCCATCTATCTATTTGTTGTAAAGTTTTCTTTCCGATTATACAAAGGGGGGATTTATTTACAAACAAAATATGTATTCTATTTTCGGCTTTAATTTTACCTAGTTCGTCAGTGATTATTTTTCTTATGTAGTTGTTGGTTATATGCATGTTATTTCATTTAGGGTTTATCCATTTTCTAATGTGAATAATTTACAATGTCTGCATATGGTATTAATTTCGTTGCGTGTATTTAATAAATTTTTATTTTTAAGGGATCTAATATATATATAAACACTAGCAGTATAGCCCGGCGTTGCTCGGGTGTAATGAAAGCTTTAAAATTAATCCATGGTCCTGGAGCTCAGACTCTTTCGACGTTAGCACGAAACACTAAAAAGCAATAGTTGTTTCCAGTTAAAGCGAAACCGTAGACTGAAAGAAAAATGAATGGATGTAAGTCAAATTTTGATTTCTTGGTATCGATATCAAATAAGTTTTTTTCGTTGTAAACTGAATTTTGAAGGCTAAATAAGTCCTCTGAGTAAATGGTATCATGGCTGAGACTAAGAACTACAATTATACCTACTTAGAGCCAAACCCGAAGCAAAAACTAAAATAAAAGGGCTGAAAAAAATACAGATATACAGGCAGATAAACAGACACACACACAAACATCTTGCCGGTTCAGCCGTTTCAGAGTCTATAGGTAACGGACACACACAAACAGAGACACACAGAGACAAAGTTCCATTTATAAATAAGTTTATATATATATATATATATAAATTACGTATATTTTAGCAGCAATTATTTTCTTTTTTTGCCTCTGACTAATTTGAAAATTTACATAATTAGTTCCTTCGAAGTTCAAATTCTCTAACGGAATTTTACGGCATTTAAAATCTTTAACAATCAAGTATTCCATATAATTCACGCATCTACGTGAGCACATATCTTCATCTGTGCATTTTGTTTACATTATTACTGCCTTTGAATTAAACATTTGTTTATAACGTTTATTTATTTTCTTTTAAAATGTTGTAACACTTTTCCTGCTACAAGGCCAGATTTGATTTTTAAGCTGAAATATAATCCCTGATGATAAACGATGACGTTCGTAAGTACTAGGACAACCTTTGGACATTTTTTATACAAATATAATTCGGAAATAAAAAGCCTAATCAGAAAATATGAAAAAATTCAAAAGAAAAAACTAGATAAAACTAGGTTGTCTCTATCGTTTAACACAACTTGTTTAATATATATATATATATATATATATATATATATATATATATATATATATATACTTCGAAAATACGCACATTCTGTAGCGCAGGAGGATGTCGTCAGTGATGTACTTTACTCAGGTCACTGGGCAGTTTCGGGTCTTGCAACATCATACTACCCTCGCTGAGTTGACCTTAGAGTTATCTGATGCCTCGATACAATATATATATATATATATATATATATATATATATATATATATATATATAGTGTATCGAGGCAGCAGATAATTTTCTAAACAGATATTGTTAGATATAACAGACAATGAATGTATATTATTTTTAATCATGAGTCGTTCGAAAGATTGTATTTTGGCTTTAATTTCAAGTGAAAATATACAAAAATTGTCCAACATTTGGATAATTTTTTATTATGCTGGTTCTAAGCTTTCGGCTCACATGATCCATCTTTAGAGACATTACAGGGACGTTGACATAAAGACATCCACCATCAAAAATGATATTATCTTATGCTGACATAAAACATTGTTATGAGATGATAACAGTCACCGAATAGCAGACGCAGGTCGTAAATCTGTAATGCGGTTCTATGACGTTACACCGCGTAAGAGACTGAAATGTTAACAGAGCCATATGTCTAAATGCAATGTAATGTGCTATGACTAGACTGAAATGGGATTTTATTGAGTGGGGATTGATTTGATTTAATGTAGATGGCCTTCAATATCTGGAGATTCTTTTTACTGTGTGTATGCGTGAGTATTATTGTGTTATCGACTAAATCTGTCTAATATTACATACATGGCTATGTTTTTTTTTAAGAAATGTTGTTTAATTGAACTATGATCGAAAAGGTGACAGGTAAGTCTACAGGAGAGCGTGGTTGTAGTAAAACCAATATATGTAGCGGGTTTATTATTAGTACCAGAGATACAATCTCTGAACGGGCATATAAATTGGTACACTACATTGATTTTCTGTAGAGGATTTAGTTGTGTGGTTGTAGGGTTATTAGAGACTATGAGGTCAATTGTTTTAAATTTTGTATAATATATAATGAGCTTAATTTGATTATTATTATATATTGCTTTACGTAGAAATGTTAGAGCTAGTTTTTTTGTTTGTTTTTTTTTTGTTCACTGGATTTAAATTTTCTGCTACCGCATGCAATCACACACGTTTCAATAGAGAGTACCACACACACACACACACACACACACACACACACACACACACACACACACACATTGGTATTGTGGCGGATAGGAAATTAAGAATTAAAATCAACTTTATTCTTCACTTTTACAAAAATTCACAATGACGTGTGAAATCCTGGTTTTGCAGCATAGAAAAAGTGCTTACAGAAAAAGTCGAAACCGGATTTCGCGAGTAGATGTTAAATTGGTTTTTTGACCAATGGGAGCGATTTGCAACACTAATAAAGACCTTGCGATCCAGTGCGAAAATTCTAAAGGATATATAAATGACTTCGATCAGCGTCACTCAGTCAGAGATGGAAGCAGCGAGACGACACACTAAAATGTAACGGGAGAAGCTTCAAGTCGACCCGGACATTCGTCCTCCTTCTCCTTCTTTCTTGTGTACTGATTCCTGTTACTTCTTCTCCATCCAAAGACATTCCTACCAAACAAATGCTCATACATGCATACATACGTACGTACGCATAAACTCTTTCCAGCAAATTACTACTACGAACATTTCTTGATACCCTTAACTTTCTAATTGAACATTAATTTCTACCACAATTCATGATATCCTTTTCATTAATAAATTTCTATTTTTAACATGAAAAATATATGTTTCTATTCTTCCACTATTTCACACTCTTCTACACAAATCTATACACTCTCTAACCAACACATTCCAATCGACAACCAGCTTCAACATTCCGATGATGATAACGAAAACAACCTTCTGATAACTCTATATAAAACTTGTAAGCTGTAGGGAGTTCGGTTATGTATGACACAAGGCCGAATCAAATAAACATCTTCCTATATCTACAGTATACATAGCGTTTGTTTTCTTCATTTACAACAAAATCACCTCGGACTTTGCAGACTCACTTGCGACAAATCATGACAAACAATCGAACATTTGGCCGCAAGAAAGAATAATTAAATTTAATATGTAAATTAAATACATGCATCAACCTGTATAAATAGGATATTTAACTTGGTTTTCTTTTCTTCTTTTTCTGCGAAGATCGTTTCTTTGCGTTGTTTATAATTGGTAAATTTTTGTTTTGTTCCCCGAAGGCCTTTACCTCTTCAAATCTTTCCAAAACATCCTTAATTCCGTGCAAATGTATATGCTGAACTCAAATCCATAATTGTTAATAGAAGAAACGTACCTTTTTTTCATGTTATCGACCAGAAATAAATCGGACTATATCTCATCCCTTACCACCGTTCTCATATCTGATTAACCGCTGAATGACTTGAGGCGTAGGATACTGAATTCGTTCTTTTTACTCCCTTTTTAACAATTACTCCGCGGTTTGTTGGGTTTCGGAACTCATTTTCTGCGTATCAATCGCAAAATGGAAGTAAAAAAACGAAAAATCGGAAATCTACGCATAAAGTCAGTCTGCAGTGAATAACATTTTCTAACCGTGGTTAGTGGGTGAGATAAACAGTGACAAGAAGTTCCATATTTTTCTTATCGATAAAATAAAAACCAAGGTAGGTTTCTTCAATAAACAATTATCGATTTGCTTTCAGCATTTACATTTGCACGGAAATAGGGATGTTTTGGAAAGATTTGAATGGGTAAAGTCCTTCGGGGAACAAAACAAAAATTTACCTTATAATTTTGTGTTGTATTTGTTGGCACGACACCCGGATTTTATTTTTTCCACCAAATCCGAGAGACGACACCACAATCTTTCAATCACAATCGTTAAATTGGATGTCAATTGTTTTCTTCTGTCTTCTTAATTCTTGCTTTTTATTGTCCTCTCTCCTTAAGAGTTGTTTTCTCTGATATTCTGTAACCTCATGCGACTTAGTGGCTTTATTGCCTTGCTTGGGGTGAAATGATCAAACAAAAAAACAAATTACTAACTCTTGCGGCAACTTGCGCAAGAAATAAGCAGCCAGATTTCGAGTGAAAATTTTATTTTGATAAGTTTTTCCCGTTTGAAACAATCCTGCACATATACAAATCTATCATCCATCCGTGCATTGAATACTGCTGTCATATCAGGTCGGGTGCTCCTGCTATCTACCTAGGTGTCCTTGACAAAATCCAATAGAGAATCTGTAATGTGATCGATTCCGACTTAGCAGCACAGATACAGTCACTTTCTCATCGGCACAATGTGACTTCCCTGTGTCTCTTCTACAAAAACTTTCACGGCTTCTGCTCAGATCAACTTAGCTCACTGGTGCCCTCTAAATATGAATTTACTCGATCCACAAGATTAGCAACTAGGTCCCAACCTTTTACTGTGAAAGCAATAAATTGTAAACACAAATTCTACTCCACCAGCTTCTTTTCTCGCACTTCCCGCCTGTGGAATTCCCATCCATTTACTTGCTTTCCCGACAGCTACAATCTCCAAGAATTTAAATCTAAAGTCATTTCCTTCTCACTAACCTGCATCCTCTCTCTCATGCTTCTTTCTCTGTCCACTTCACTCTCATCAGTATTCTCGTCCTTCTCTTACCCTCTTCCTGACATCCCCTGAAACCTGTCACTCTTTCTCATAACTTTCCTCCTATGTAATCTCCTGCAAAACAATGGCAGAAAATGCCTTGCTTGGGGCGATAGGATTATAAAAAAAAAAAAAAAAAAAAAAGGAAATTCTCAAGTTACTTATAAAAAGATCGCGTCTAGAATGTAATTTGATGATTGGACTCATTGTAATGTGTAGAGTTCTTGTCCTGTTATCTAATCCTAATTTAAGTGTTTTATAGATCACCACACAAACGGAGAATGTTCCGTTTTTCGTATTCCTTATCATTCGTAAAGATAAACAGTTAAACATTACAGGGAGCTAACTCTGGTTTGCAAATTAAAGGGAAGCAACTTTACTGGCACAGGAAAAAAAGATGGAAAGTAAAATTATGTAAGGTTCAATCTTTAATATTTGCGGATTTTGACGTCATTCTATGGTCCCATTTTTGTCCAAATCCGTGTATTTGTTTCACTAATGATAAGTCTTGGTAAAATGCTATATAAAATTTGTTATCTTTTATCCATAATGTTGAATGTATTATAATTATTCAACTTTTTAAACAAGAAAAATCTTAAGTCGATGTTAAAAATTGCTGCAAGAAGACATTGTTGAATGTTGATTTATTTAAGATGGTTGTTTGGTTTGTTTTCAACCTCGGTAGGTCATTTATTGCTAACTAATTTTTAATACCTTTTTCTTTCAACAATTTATTGTTGTTTTTATATAAGTTTTTGTGTCTAGTAATACTTTTTCTTTTCGAGTATCAAGATTCATTGGGATTTGTTTTTTAAGAGCAGGGTCCCAAAGTTCTTCCCTGTTATTTAACCCATAACTGGAGGGAAGGGACGGATTAATACCTTTCCCAAGGGTACCAGTGCTTAAATGAATGCAGGGTATTCAACTGGAATTCGAACTCGGCTCACCGATTTCTCTTTCCGAGCTGATACCCACTGCACCACAACGTACATCCGTCACTAAACGTTTACAGTACCTGGTATTCCCAAGCGGTCAACCATCTAAGTACTGATCAGGCTCAACGTTGCTTAACTTCGGTGATCGAGCAAGAACCGGTGTATTCAACGTGATATCGCCGTAAGCTTATTTAAGATGGAATGATTTAAATTGTCTAGATACATTGTATTTATTTTTAATTTTTCTAGTTGAATTGTTCACCTATATTGCATATTATTCATTATTGTAATAATTAGTTTACAATAAAATTTTTGCTTTATGAGTACTACCTTATTAAAATTGAGATGTAGTAGAAAGTAGGGGTCCCTGTATCATAGTTTGGGAATGGGATTGGGTTTGGGAATCATAGATCGGAGGGAGACCATGAGACCCTATATACTAACGGACGCCAGCACGCCAGCCTAACACGATAATAATAATAATAATAATAATAATAATAATAATAATAATAATAATATTTTGATATACAAAAATACTGTTATGCTAAGTACAGCCCCCACACTAAGGAGAACTTTGTCTATGTAATGCTAGTGATATTAAAGGAAATAGGAAAAAAAATGAAATGTAGCCATAATAACACACCACGACTGGCCTTAGGTCTTTCCAAAGACTTGTTAGGTTGTGTGATCAGAGCAAAAATCGAATTATGGTGAAAATGACAAAATATATTAATAAATACATAGTTACCGCTACGGACTTCTTTGAACTTAAATTTTGGTTCTATTTGAAAGACAAAGGTCTAATTTAGGTATCTCCACTAATTCGCGGGAAAAACAGCATTAAAAAGGCCACAAACTTAACGAAAATAAAGTTTTATCGTCAAAATGTTCATGTTATTATCAAGATGAAAGAACAAAGTATTTTTTAATTATATTTTTTAATTTTTTTAATCCTTTCTAACACGTTCGAAATTTTGGTCAAAATCTTGTTTTGTTTACGTCATCGCCGTGGCTTAACTATTAACGCTGATATTTTTCGCGCGTTTTTTCCGTAGAAAACATATTAATTTGGAAATTCTTGTAAAAATCAAATAATTGTTCAATTTTAATAAAATTTTCAGGTAAAATTTGTTTATGTTACCCCCCACGCCCACACACACACACACACTTACTTAATTTCATGAAATTTCGCACATGACCTTCTTGTTATTTGATAATTTTTTTAATTAGAAATATGAGTCTTTGGAGATTGTAAATCACCTACTTTTTTTTTCTAATTAGTGCCCAACTAAATGAAAATCTGCTCTGAATTGAAAAATAATAAATCCAATAAAACTATGACATTACTTAATTAGAAAAGCTTCTAATTGCTTTTGTAAATAAGTAATATTAAGGATATTATTGTCTGAAGAAATAAAAATCTTTTGATGAATAATTAATTTTTACAAGAATGTTTTTCAATTTTTTTTACATTTTAATTATAATAATTTATAATAGTTTAAAATCTTGTAAAATTCTGTATTTGGTTGTTCTCTGGAGATTATATAATTAAAAAGCTAACAAGAATTATAACAAAATTTCCGTATAGAAATAAAATTTATAAGCAATTTTAAAGCATTGGTCCTTTTTTCCATCACTCATCTCGCCACCATTGTATTGGAAAATGTAAACAACAAATTTTAAATTCTCTATAAAAGCCAATGTTTGCCCTTGAGATGTACTCTGAAGTCCGTTAGTAAATTTAAGGATTAATTAAGTGGATTTTCTATAAATAAGGCTTACCTTTTACTTTAAAACGGAATGAAAATAACGTTTTATTTATGCACGCTAGCCTTGGAAATACAATCATTCCCCCATTCATTCTCCACTCTAAATTATTCATACGGAACAAGACATTGCTACTACTTTGTTGATACACACAGCAAAAGCATGGACTTTTCGTTTTCTGTACAAATCACAGTTCGCTAAACAAACGAACTCTTAATTCTCTAAAATCTTTACTACACTTTCCCTTAAAAAATTTGCACTGCTAATAATTTCATACATACAATTTGATGTTATGCTGTTCGATAAATAAATTTTCATTTATTTATACATACAAAACAGTTTTATTCTTTCCAGCCTTCTGATATTTTAAACTGTGGGCTATTCGGTTATGTTTGGCACAAGGCCAATTTAATAAAGATGATTGAACTCCCTATTTTAAAATATCCGATTTTTTTTTCATTTATTTTAAAACTGGGCGTGTTGTTTTTGTTTTTTTTTTACTTTCATTGTGGAAAAAATATTCATTTTTGTGGTATCTATACAAATACACCATAAATACAACAAACACAAAGGCAGGCCACTCTGAGATTCTATACCATATTTTCTTGTGCATAATCAATCAGTTAAGTGCCATACGTGAAACATGCTTGGGCGATCATGTCTTGAAAGAGACATGACTGACTGGGCAGAAGATTATCCCGCAGTAGGTTGCCATTGCCAATCTGTCCCGTTATTTAACCCATAACTGGAAAGAACAGACAGATTAATACCTTTCCCAAGGGTATTTGCGCATAAGTGAATGCAATGAATTCAACTGGAATTCGAACTCGGCTCCCCGATTTCTCGTTCCGAGCCGATATTCACTGCACCACAATTAAGTACAATTCAACTCTGAAGCTTATAAGAGTTAATAATAAATTATATTCTTGTCTATAATACTGCCATATAGTACAGCCATCACTATGTCATTATTTTTAGTTGTACCATATCCTTTAAAAACGCCACTGTCGTACAAATATTTTAAATTTTAGGGGGAAAGGTGCTAATTAGACACACTCTGTAATACAATTTAAGGTGTTGTGGTGTATCAGGCCTGTTATCACTATGGCCGATTGAGTGATATGCTTGGTTATTAAAACAACCTGTGATTGGTTGAAGTAGAAACGATATCAAAATAACTGAAAATAGTTTTTAAATACCCTTTTGGCCGTATTATTTGTATAGGTATTAAATACTTCGAAATAATTCGAAAATTGACAGTAAAAGTACATAACAACAGTGTTTCTCAATTTTCTCTAAGTTTAGTTAAACAATGTTCATTAAAATATTTGAAGTAAGTTTTTTTTCCAATCTTCTTTCACTTTTTTTTCTTTTCTCTTTTTTATTTTGTTCTTAATTGGAGTAGATAAACTTAACTATCGCCCGGTTCACACTCCACCCACGTCTTTTGAACAGGTGAAGAGACTCATCCCTTGTTTCCTGTTTATGATGTGGTTCCCGGCTTTCTCTTTTCCAATCATTTTAATCTTAAGTAGCCCCATGCGCATCAGTGGCGTAACCGCCTTGCTTGGGGTGATATGATTTAAAAAAAAAAAAAAAAAAAAGGACCTGGCCATTTTCCCGGGAAGCTTTAGACTAAACACTCAGTGGATGACCTTTTTAAAACTTAAATGAAAATATTATATTTTCTTATTTACAAGCCAAATTCATTACTTTTTTCACTAATTGAACAAAATTTACATTATGAATTTTCTTTATGAATTTTTCCTTTGACTATTACAATTTTTTTTTATTAATGTTCACCCAATACAAGACCCAAAGACCACTCAAGGTAGAGGGTTACTGTTTATTTTTTCCAATCTTCTTTCACTTTTTTCTTTACTCTTTTTTTTTCTCAATTGGAGTAGATAGACTTAACTATCGCCCAGTTCAAACTCCACCCACGTCTTTTGAACAGGTGAAGAGACTCATCCCTTGTTTCCTGTTTATGATGTGGTTCCCGGCTTTCTCTTTTCCAATCATTTTACTCTTAAGTAGCCCCATGCGCATCAGTGGCGTCACCGCCTTGTTTGGGGTGATATGATTTTTAAAAAAAGTATCATAGAAATTGAACAATTTTTTATTGAAAAAATTATAAAAAAATTAATGTGTTAAATACTTTTACTACCCACTGTATATTCTGCTGAGTGTACAAGATACATTGGATAAATTATCGCCTAAATTATGCCAAAATGAAAATAACATCTCAATTTAACAGATATATTTACCAAAATTACAAAAAAAATATCTTGAAATACTAAAAAGTAAACGTATTCAATGAAATTGCCATTGGCTTCAACCACGGCCTCCAGACGACTTCAGAATCTCCTGCAACTCTTCTGAACAGTCTCCTTGTTTAAGTTGGTGAATGCTGCCATAATCCTTGCATCTTTGGTGTCACAAGGAGTTTTGTTGGTCTTTCGCTCAACTGCTACCCACACATAATAATCAATGGGGTTGCAGTCTGGGGGGTTAGGTGGCCAGACATAAAGGGTGATGTGATCGCAGAAATTGTTTGATTGCCATGATTGGGTTCTCCAGCTTGCGTGACATGGGGCAGAGTCCTGTTGTCAGTCATAGGGTCTTCCAGTGGCCACCCTCTTGACCCAGGATAGCACTACCACTTCAAGGCTCTTGGTGTAGACATTTGTGTTTAGTCTAAGGCCATCACCAACAAATTTGAAAATTCTTTTCTTATCAGAATAATCAGAGCAAGATTTCAACTGTGCCTTCGTAATCACCATAAGACTCATCTCTTTCCTAATCCTCTGCAATGTTTTTAGATTGATACCAAAACACTGAAATATTCATGGGAAAGCTTCCATATGAATGCCAAGCAATACAGCATGCTGTTTCCAAATGTCTGACAATGAATTGCATCATAGTGCTTTTTTTCTCACAGACTGTACCCAACTGACCTTACTATGCCATACAAAAACAAACAACATATAAAATGGCGACTATTTACCCATCGCCCCCTCTGTTTAGAATCTTGCTGTTTCAAATAAGATGTTTTAAGCTGAGTATAGATTTATGAAAATGTGTATTTGTGTATAGTATGACACCCTTTTCCGACTTTAATAATGGCACATTGGCGAAGAGCCAGACCTGGGTGATCCTGGCCTTGTGGGCAGGGTCGAGGTCTTGTTGAAAGGTATAGGACCTCTCATAAGCCACCCTGCCTATTCAGGGCTTGTGATGCTTGTTCAGGAGCCTCACGTAGTTTTTGAGCCCTTCAGGTATGAACACAGGCGTCCGGGTGGTGCCATAGCGCTTCTTTGACTCTTGCATTCTGGCCTGAAACTGAAGCCTCGATGTCTTTGTAAGATTGTAGATCATGATTTTAGGGTATTTAAACCATTCAAAATATCTGAAAATGTGTATTTGTGTGTAATACGACACTATTTTATTTGAATTTTCATTCAGAACATCTCGTATCATGCACAAGAAAATATAATTACCACTGAGCAATATCACTATAAACACATACTAATGTAATAGGACACACGCATAAAACATAATACACCCTCATTTTCTCAGTATCTCCATATACGAGAGTTCTCGCCAAAGAGCTTGGCTCTTGGTGACTTTTTTTTTTTTTATAATCATATTGCCCCGAGCAAGGCATTTTACTGCCACTGTTTTGCAGGGTTATACATAAGAGGCAAGTTATGAGAAAGAGTGACAGGTTATAGTGAGTGTCAGGAAGTGGGTAAGAGAAGAATGAGAATACTGATGACACTGGAGTGGACGGAGAAAGGAGTATGAGAGAGAGGATGCAGGTTAGTTAGATAGGAGATGACGATTGACTTTACATTTAAATTCTTGGAGATTATAGCTGTTGTGGAAGCAAGTAAATGGAAGGGAATTCCACAGGCGGAAAAAAAGCTGATGGAGTAGAATTTATGCTTACAATTTATTGGTTTCACAGTAAAAGGGTGGGACCTAGTTGCTAATCTAGTGGCTTGAGTAAATTTATATATAGGGGGCATCAGTGAGCTAAGTTCATCAAAGCAGAAGCCGTGAAAGTATTTATAGAAGAGACACAGGGAAGCCACATTGTGCCAGTAAGAAAGTGACTGAATCTGAGCTGCCAAGTTGGGATCGATCACATTACAGATTCTCCGATGGATTTTGTCAAGAACATTTAGGTGGATAGCAGGAGCACCCGACCATATATGGCAGCAGTATTCAATGCACGGGCGGATGATAAGTCGGGATCAATCACATTACAGATTCTCTGTTGGATTTTGTTAAGGACCCGTAGGTGGATAGCAGGAGCACCCAACCAGATATGGCAGCAGTATTCAATGCACGGGCAGATGGTAGATTTATATATGTACAGGATTGTTTCAGGTGGAAAAACTTCCTGGCCCTACACAGAGGACTGACTTTCTTAGCAGCAGATTTATCTATGGATTCTATTTACTCATTCCACTTGAGGTCTGTTGTGAGAGTTAAGCCGGGGAGGCGCAATACTTTGCTTTCAGGGAGACTAGCCAGACCCATGCTAATGGGAGGGTAGGACTTTATTTATTTTCATTTTTTCCTTTTCATAACACACCAGGCCAAGGTTGCTGGAATGTTCCTCTAGTGACAAGGCCAAAGTTGTTATTATGTGGCTCACCACACTCATCTCTTATCAGTGCAGAAGCACATTACCCACTATGCTCTCTGGTCTTTATAAAACATTCAGAAAGTATCAAGGGATCGCATTGTTTGCAATTTTTCCACTTGGATAAATTCAATGATACATCTCTGCTACCTTCCCACTTTCATGTCAGACTCTATTTTGCCAGACTGCTACCTGAAACATAAGAAAAACAATTACTGGCAGGACAGCTTAATCTCTACTGCCATATTGCTAACATATCTGGCATTACAGGACTTTATAATAAAATAGGAGACATTATTTTTGAGCACTCATTATATATACATAAGTATATATAAATAAATATACATATTATCCTACATAATATGTACATTTATTAATATATGAGTGGGCCCATGATGTAACAAATGATAGCAAAATATTTATAACGATATGCCATCTAAAATAACGGCAACATATATATTGTTGTACCTAACCTACTACTGAGTATCTTACATTAAGACATAAGGAAAAATGATTCTAAACCTG
Organism: Ascarosepion bandense; assembly: GCA_037127315.1. Lineage (NCBI taxonomy): Eukaryota > Metazoa > Mollusca > Cephalopoda > Sepiida > Sepiidae > Ascarosepion > Ascarosepion bandense. The sequence goes on along the minus strand of JBBBDQ010000200.1, from coordinate 583,678 downwards.
AGCATGATATATATATATATATATATATATATATATATATATATAAATACACAAGTCTTTATCAAAATAGAGAGGATATATATATATATATATATATATATATATATATATATATATATATAAACATATTTATAAATGGAAGTTTGTCTGTGTCTGTGTGTGTCTGCGTGTGTGTGTCCGTTACCTATAGACTCCAAAACGGCTGAACCGATTTTCTTGAAAATTTACACAGTTGTACTATAAGCATCTACAAGTGTTCTTAGCTAAGTTTTGTGTCGAGGTACTCCCGATAAATATCGATAATCGAAAAAATAGGGTTATAGAAGGAGTGGTCCCTTTTTAATCAAATTTGATACACTCATAGAACAAGACATAAGAAACGATATTCAGAAGTTTCAAGGTTGCAGTTCTTACAATAGTGCAGAAAATCAATAATATATATATATATAAAAGGCAAGATGTTTGTGTGTGTGTGTGTGTGTGTGTGTGTCTGTTTATCTGTCTGTATGTCCTTTATACAAATCCACAATTTTTATCCGATTCTCACCAAACTTCAAAATTTGACTTACATCCATTCATTTTTCTTTCAGTCTACGGTTTCGCTTTAACTGGAAACAACTATTGCTTTTTAGTCTTTCATGCCAACATCCAAAGAGTCTGAGCTCCAGGACCATGGATTAGTTTTAAAGCTTTCATTACACCCGAGCAATGCCAGGCTATACTGCTAGTATATATATATATATATATATATATATATATATATATATATATATATATACACACAAGTCTTTATTAAAATAGAGAGGATACATATGTCAGATTAAATAAATTGCAAACACTGTTTATTTTTAATAAAATCCGTTCATACTCAGGGTTAATGTTTTGCGTATTACAAACAAAAGATGTCAGAGATGAGCTGTAGCGTTGACAGATGTTATTTTCATTCATTTCTTAAGGTACCCAAGTACTTTCAACCTCGTTCTGAGACCATCTTCAGAGGTGTGAGTTATGGTAACAAATGTAACCAGAAAACTGTGTTGCTAAAAATTACTGTACTGTTCCTAATTTTTAAAAATTAAAAATTTTATTAAGAGCAAACATGATTTGGTTTGCAATTTACTTAATCAGACATGTTTCAAAGAAAATTTGCTGCCTAAATACACAAATTTTAAAATATATATATCTTCTTCATTACTTGATGACATAATTATTGCAAAAAAAAAAAAATAAAATAAGGCACTGTTAAAGAGCAAACACAGGGTAAGAGGTTTCGTAATTGGTAGTAAAGTTTAATAATTGGTAGTAAAGAGAATAAACTGAACCAACTCTTTGCTATTGTCGCTCTCTCTATGATGTAACAAGGAAGAAAAAAAGATATATATATATACACACACACACAAATATGCAACACTCTTTATTATAATAGGGAGGATACTTTGTAGTCTAGTATATTACATCCAGGACTGTTTTATTAACATCAGAAATATGTTTATCTATGTGCCTGTACAATGTATATTTATTGATATCTATATATAAGAAAATCAATATGGCCTTTCTATGACTTAGTTTCATGTGGACACCTAAATAGTAATGTGGCTGTCTTACACGCTTCTGCCAGTACAAGTGATGAGATGATTCCTTATAGAATCTAATGTCTTAAAGTCTTTGCAGTTTTTCCTATATTTATTACACTGGATGTTTGTACATTTTACATTGAGTGCAATTCTTGTAGTGTCAATGTTTGTTTTCATTTTATATATATATATATATATATATATCATACAGCTCTGTTCATACATTGAGTAGTTTTATTAACACCTGAATAATAACACTATATATATATATATGCACCCTCATATTTATTTACGTCACTATATATATTTCTATCTATTTAATCATATGTCTACATGTTATATTACATTGAGCACTGTGTTTAAATGTGTGTGTGTGTGTGTGTGTGTGTGTGTAAATATATATATATATATATATATATATATATATAGTCATCCACAGACAGATCTGTTTCGCTGTATTACAGTTCATTAGTACAATTAGACATCCAGTTGCTTCTAGCCAGGATTGAAACATGACCAAATTGACATCACTCGGTGATTCTACCTCTGAGTTATGGGTGCTCGGTAAAGGAAGGTAGACTTTAGCATATATAATTTGAATACAGTATAATTTATGTGTAAGTCCAGATTGTTAGACTGACCAATTAATTTTTTTTTTTTAAGGTTTATCAACCATTTACGGATTATTTAAATGTCAAAACATTTTAGTTTTTAAGAATAAGTCCTTTTCTATTTGACAAGTAAATTAGTAAATTTATGGAGATAACAATGATTTTCCAGACACAAGCCCTACTATTTAACCCTTAGCTTGGAGGAGGAGATGGATTCATACCTTTCCCAAGGGAATTTGAGCATAAGTGAATGTAAGCAACTCAAATGAAATTTGTACTTGACTCTCCAGATTCTCATTCCAAGCTGCTAAACATTACACCACCTGCACATCAACTGGATTGACGGAGAAAGTACAGATTGATAATGATAATTTTACACATTGAAAATGTGTAAAATACCTAACATAAAATACCTGAAATAAAATTTTTAACAATAACGAAAACAAATTCATTTAGATTAGAAAACATTGTCAAATGGATTTATTTAACTCAGCAATTAAAAAGTCAAACAAATTTTTTTTTTATCTTTATTAATCAAATATTTTGTGCCAAATATGTTAAATATCTGGATGATCTGAAGTTATAAAAAATATTGTTAAAATGAAAATATGCATAATTGGAATATTTCATCAATGGAGAATTTTGGTAATTTTAGATTCAAGAAGAAAATGTAGCCAAAAACACAAATCTGTTAATTTGATTAATAAAAAAAATCAAAGAAAGAAATTATTTTTTTACACCCACTTCCCACCCGAAACTTTCAGACAATGGACTAAAATTTAAAATTAACAAATTCAACCTTGAAAAGTTTTCTATTTTTGCCCTACACTTAGATTTTACTGGAAGGAAAGATTCACTTGTTTTATCATCTCAGAAATCCAAAAACTGCCTCTTCTATTTGATTGTCTAAAAGGAACAGATTTTATAAGGAAGAGTATTTTTAGATTTGGGTTCAATAGCACTCCTCCTTAAATAACTTTAGTATTAGTTCTTGGTAACCTCTCCTTAATTCCATTATACTGGATAAGGTGTAATGACAGTCAAGTAAATATAGTAAGAAAATAAAGATTTTTGACCAATCGTACCAAGAGACTATTTTTTGTATTATAAAGAATTATAAAAATAAAAAACAAAAACTGTACTTTTTACAAATCTAAACTTATTTATCAATGGAACTTTGTCTCTGTGTGTGTGTGTGTGTGTGTGTCTCCGTTACCTATAGACTCCGAAACGGCTGAACCGATTTTCTTGAAAATTTACACAGTTGTACTATAAGCGTCTGTGAGTGTTCTTAGCTAGGTTTTGTGTCGAGGTACCCCCAATAAATATCGAAAATCAATGATCGAAAAAAATCGGGTTATAGAAGGAGTGGTCCAATTTTAATCAAATTTGATACACTCATAAACAAAGACATAAAAAACGATATTCAGAAGTTTCAAGGTTGCAGTTCTTACAGTAGTGCAGAAAATTTGATATCGATGCCAGGAAATCAAAATTTGACTTACATCCATTCATTTTTCTTTCAGTCTACAGTTTCGCTTTAACTGGAAACAACTATTGCTTTTTAGTCTTTTGTGCCAACGTCCAAAGAGTCTGAGCTCCAGGACCATGGATTAGTTTTAAAGCTTTCATTACACCCGAGCGACGGCAGGCGATACTGCTAGTGTGTGAATAATTTTGAAGTAATTGGTTAAGTGTATTTTCAGTTTTCTGTTGGATAAGTAATGTTCTCTCAAAATTTACAGTGCTTTTCTGCCATTGCCAGGGGCTTCTCTCATAATAAGAGACTGATGTTGGTCATCAAGAAATTGAATTAACTTAGCAAACATGTTTGTATTCTTTTTACTCTTCATCATTTGGACTATCGTTTGGTGCCAAGATAGTTTTGTATAATTTTTGGATTTTCATGTATCCTAAAGATTTTACTTCCCAAAAATTCATATTTGGATTTGTCACCGTTGAAAGAGAGTCTATTTCTGGGCTTGTAACCTGTGGAGTAATTGGCCACGGTTAAGTGTAACTGGCAAAAATGCTCAACAAACAGAATCGACAAAGTTCTCAAACAAAAAGAAAAGGGGAGAAAAAGAACAGGGCAATAATAACACTAAACAAACAATATATATGTAAGTCAAAAATAGGCAAAGAAAACAGTAATAAGGCAAAAAGTTCACAAAGGAACAACTGTGTTCACATGAAAAAGGGATACAGTCAAATGACTATAACCTTTTGACTTCAAGAAAAGAATTAAAAAAAATATGGCAAACGAGACAAAGAAGTGGTCCATTTTTATTAGTTCGGAAGAAATCCCAGCATACATCTGTAGGATTTCTCTATAAATTTGGAGACATCATTCCTACCTGTTTTTTACTGAAGTAATATAAATAAAATTAGCTTGAGCCCCAGGGAGACATCCCCCATAGACAGTACCTCTCATTTGGGAGGGGGCTTGGGTCATTTCCAGCACCTCAGTCAGTCAGTTAAGTGCCATATGTGAAACACACTTGGGCAATCATATCTTAAAAGAGACATGACTGACTGGGCAGAAGTAGGTTGCCATTACTTTCTATGGTAGACTGGTTGCCAGCCAAAGCTATAGAACCCAATCTGTCTTGTTATTTAACCCATGACTGGAGGGAAGAGACGGATTAATACATTTCCCAAGGGTATTTGCACATAAATGAATGCAATGAATTCAACTGGAATTCGAATTCGGCTCTCTGATTTCTCGTTCTGAGCTGATATCCACTGCACCACAATGCACCTCAGGTATCCCCCCGCCAAAAAAATGCTGAAGGTACTTTAGCAATTTTTGTACCTAGGTTCCATAGATAAAAGTTCATCAGAATAAACAGCATGAAAGTATTTATAAAAAAGGCACAGGGAAGCTATATTATGGCAGTGGGAAAGTGATTGAAATTGAGAAGACCAATGACATTGCAGATTCTTATTTGGATTTTATCAATAATCTCTAAATACATGGCAGGAGCACCAGACTAGATGTAGCAGCAATATTCAATGCATAGACAAATGGTAGACTTATGAATATGTAAGATAGATTCTGGAAATGTCATCTGTGGAGAAAAAAAAAAAAACAATACATTTTCTAATCAATGAATGACTAAAATAAAAAAAAAAGAACTTGATTAGGAAGAAGATAATATTCAGTGGGATTTGTGCAAAATCCTTAATGTTCAACTGTGTAAACAATTGATTTAGGCACAACCAAACAGCAGTCTTTGAAAATAAAGAGCCAAAAAACCTTTCGCATTTTTGCCAGTTACACTTAACCGTGGCCAATTACTCCACATGTTACAAGCCCAGAAATAGACTCTGCACTCTCAGCCTGGAAACTTCACTTTATTAGTGAAGGCAGTTGTCCCAGGAGAACATGACATGAAAATAAAAGGGGGGGGGGAATGGTTACATATCAGAATCTTAAAAAAAGGTGGTTTGGCAGAGGTGAGGGTTATAGAATATAACATTGAGGATTGTGGTGGTGCTAAAATAGAAACTTGAGATATACGAGACATTATTTCTGATCCTTCATTTAGTAATTTTTTTAATGTCCGGATGTGATCACACTGAAAAATGCATCCTAGGGTTAAACAAGCCCAGATTAGGGAGTTTGAGATCCTTAAGTAATTCTTTCCCTAATTTTTAAAAATTTTCCGTTATTTAAAAGTTCCAGTCGTGCATTTGATAAAATTCCTGTTGTACGCTTGAAAACATTAGAAAATCAGTTATTATAAATCACCAGAAGATACCTAGGTTAAGGAAATAACTTACTTCCAAATGAAAAATTTTTAAAAGTTCTACAATATATATGTATTGAGCACTTAATACAACTTAGTACTGGTCTAATTCAATTATGATAAAAAAACTGATTAACAACAATCATATATATATATATATAAAATGCTAAAAATGCAGTTTTTAAGGTATGCTACAATTATGGGTTAATGTTTTCAATATCAGGGATTGAGTGTATACCTG